>JAYDZE010110037.1:0-23759 GCA_034509125.1 Monilaria moniliformis
ACAACATAAATAAATTTATATTTTTAATAAGGGCAAAAATGTCATTTTACATCTTATCTAATATATTATCTAACCTATCAAACATCACACTTATTTTTATCTTGATTTTTATCTCAACTACCAAACAACAACATTAAATTTTTATCTTGTCTCAACAGTAAATTTTAATCTTAAAGCACATCTTACCTTATCTATCTCGTCTTATCTTACCTACACTACCAAACGGGCCCTTACTAGGCTAAACCTAATAAGGAATACATAACATGATCCTTATCATGCACATTTTTTCTAAATTATCATTTTCTTTCATTTTTTACGCTCATTTTCCATAATTAACCATTGAAATAGTAATAATAAAAAAAGAAATTGATATGACAACTACAACTTCACATTAAAAAGGAAAAAATACATTTTACGAGTATCTGAAATAAAATATTATTATTACATTCAGAAAAAAGTAATAAGATAGTTTGAAAATCAATTCATGAAGAAAACTTCAATTAATCAGGTCAATCTATTTGGTTTTCATATCAGCCCTATTGGGCTTGGAATTATTTTTGTTCGTGCTAATCGTCCAACAAATATCTGGACAATTTTTTTTTCAATCCTAATCATTCTTTTTTAGAATTGTAATCGAATCGAGAATATCGTTGTGCTCAAATTTGGTTCGTTTAGTATCTAGTCGTGTTTCGAACATCCTATCGTGGCTCACAAGCTTATTCGAGGCTAAACGAATTTTTTAGATTTAGATTTAGATTTACAATATTAATTATTTTCTTTTGAAATAAATTATTTTATCAATAATTATAATATATTCATCGGTTACTTACCATGAGTAAAAATAGTTAGATATTTACTATTAATTGTATTTGATTAATAATTTAATGTGTTCAAGCAAGATCACTTAACGAGTTTGTACATGAGCTAATGAGCCGAATAATATCATGATCATGCTTGATTTGTTTAGCTAATAAGCTTCACTAAATGAGCTCGAATGAGCTTTTTTTAGCCGAGTTTCGAATAACTTGTGAACGGCTTGGTTCGTTTATAACCCAATTCTTTTTGTTTGATCTATTCAGACGAAACCTGTTTATTGCAGGTTGAATTGATACCGAAACCTACATTCTCAGTGAAGTTTGGTTATAAAAATCAATAATCACACCAAAAACTTATCGAACCTTAAATTTTTGTTGTTTTCCTTAGAGTATTTTCGTTGGATTCTTTTACATCATTTTGTATTTTGAGAGCACATTTGGTAGCCATGATAGAATATGACAAGATAGTTAAACCGTGATAATATTTAAGATAAAAATGAAGGTAAAGATCAAGATAATGATTTAGTAATGTTGTTTAGTAGGCAAGATATATATCAAGATAAAAATAAATTAGGTGTTTGATTGTCTATATTATATTATAAATAATGTGTAAAATGACTTATTTACCCTTTTCAAAATATAAATATATATTTAATTTTAATAATAAATAATTATTAATTCTTACTTACTAAACTAAATTATTGATTTATTAATTAATAACAAGATTAGATAAATAAATTAGTCAAATAAAAAAATGTCGAATGAATTAATTAATGCTTACTGTAATTAACTTAAGCTAAATTGAGGTTTAGTAAACTTTAAAATTTGAGGATAATTACATTTATTATCTTAATTATTAACTGAAATTAAGTTAATTGTTAATCGAAATCGAGGATAATTACATTTATTAACTAATTTAGTTAATTAGCAAAATTCAAACCAAAATTAATTTGCCGCAACCTCTCCACCTTCTTCCCCGCCAGGCCTGTACCTATCGCTGCCGACGAATACACTTATAGATTAATCGTTTGCAATGTTGTCATCTCCGGCTACGGTAAACCAAGACTTTGCTCCGGAAACCATGCACAACATCGGACATGCGGCGACAACCAACCCATTTCAAACGGCGAATACCAACCCACAGCAAACCTATTTTTGGAAAAGAAGAGACTCAGATTTTGTTAAAAAATCATCACAGTCTCAGATTGAACAGAAAAATGAGGCTCAAATCGACAGAATGAAGAAACCCACTGCCAAACTCGGAATAGACGACGACCATGGAGTGACGTCGGCCGTGGAAGAAGGACTCAGACCAGAGCCGCACAAGAACATAGAAGAATGAGAAAAATAGGCTCAGATCTGGATAGTTCCGATCATCACATTTAGATAGTTCCGATCATTACAACCATACCATAACAATCGACAAATCGAACCTCAAATCAAACAGAAACAGTAAGAACAGAAGAAGGACTCAGTCTAGCGCCGCACAAGATGTGATCGTTGTGGCTCAGATCTTATCTGGATGGCAGACAAGCTATCTTAGGGGGAAGGCACCGATACATAATCAACCTCAATCTTAGATACACAATGAAACGTGCGCTTGTCGAGAGGGGCCGAGAATATTAAACATGAGCCTTAATTTTGGCAAACTATTGTACAAAATACTAAAATAACAATATTATACCAAGATTATTAATCCTTATCTTGACATATAGGCCTTACCAAACACACGTTGAATTTCTACTTCCAAGTTGTTATATTGATTTACTACGCCGAAAAAAGAAAAAGACTAACTTTGTTTTTTTTTTTTTTTTAAAAATTTAATATATCACAAAATCTTATATTTAAATGGATTGTCCAATTTGTATGGGTGAAAAAACAGTACTTACTGAAATAAGAAAGGCTCAAACCATTCGTTAGGGTTTAACACTCCAATTTATTACTTTCTTGTCCAATAAGATTAAAATCCGATTTGAGGTACAAAATTAAGCATTCCAGCAATCTTGTTCTTAGTTAATCTGTGGGAGCTATGGAAGATGGGAGAGCCCAAAGAGAGGCGCTGACACTAGTGGCAAGAAAGCCCAGTTTCTCGCTGCCCACCGCTTGCCCCAACTGTCTGCCTGCTTACATTTATCTTAAATTTGCCAACATCCCCTTCACTTTGGAATTCAATCTCATTCATCCTGATTCTGGTAATTTCTTCTTTTTTAATTGTATCAGAACGTCTTCTTTTTAATTTGAATTTCTACGGAAGATTTTCCTCTTGGGACTTTTATCAAGTAATTATGTCTAGCTGGTTCTGGCTTTTGGTTTCGTATATTTTCACACATTTTTTAGTGTTAATTTCGCTGCAAAATTGAACCTTCTCTTGCGTACCTGGCACTTCTCGCGTTCGCATACAAATAGTTCTTGCTTCGTATTCTGATTACATTATTGGGTGATACCGAATTGGCTAAAAATTTCTAGCAACAAAATGAGCCTTCTGCCATGGTTACTTTCGGATTATGAATTTATGGATTTATTGTGGTTTCTTTTTTTAATATTCTGCAATGAGTTTCTTATCTGCAAGATTATGGTTGATTGTGCTTGAACATTGCTATTTTTCTATCTCCTGTCAAACAACAGTTATTAGACTGAACACTATAGATATATCTCTTTTAGAAGAGAATATACGTGGGGCATGGTGGATGCGAGTCATGTGACTTTAGATAGAACTAAGGCCTCCAGATAGTTGGTATAGAATGTAGTTTGATGAAATAATTCTCAAGCAATCAGACATTTCCAGGTTATGTTCAGAGGCTGCAAGAAGTAAGCTGTAACTAGGAACTGATACTGCAAACATTACAAAGTCCAATTCTCCAAAATCACTGGCAAAGAAATCTTGGTTGGTTCTTGGATGAGTTATAATGAATGACAGGTTCAAGTTTCAATAAACAGGCTAGATTATCTTAATAATTTTCATGGCAAAACAAATGAATCTAACAATGGAGTTATCATACTTATTCCATGCAAATCCAGTGGCATTTATTGACATCCGACTCCATCTTGTTTAATCAAGAATCATGACGGTGTTTGGTTCTTCAAGGTAATAAGGCAGTTGGAGATTCGTCACTAACTTTCTGTTAAGTTAAGTAGATTTTTGCGCAAGTGAAATGCTAGCCTTTGCTGAGAGACTCATTTAATGGTCTATGATGCCACCATGCGTAGTGAAATTCAAATATCAGCAGGTGGTTGAACATTTATCATTGCATAGCTAAGTTATTTAGTTTTTAGGTCTAGAAAAGCTTTAGGTGATCAAAGTGGTATTGTGGAAAAACGTTGAGTTTCTATATGAAAAGGGCACAGATCCATTTTCTTGAAACTTTCTTTTGACCAGACAGCTTCTTTTTTCCTTTGGTGGAGCCATTGACTTTCAATATAGGCATTAATCTTGCTATTAGTAACACCTAACATGAGATTTAGTTTTTCTTTTTATGCATTAAAAATCATTTATATTTTTATAAGTATGCATCTCTGCTGCTACTTGAGCCTGTAGTATGTATATCTAAAATAATAGATATGCATTGTATCCCTACCAGATCAGATACCCTTTGTTGAGTCTGGTGATTATGTTGCTTATAACAATGAGAACGGTGGGGTCCTTCAGAAATTAAAGGAAGATGGCATTGTTGACTTGGACGCTGAGGTCAGTGGTACACCTGAATGGGTGTCATTTAAGGCGATGGTTGAGTCATGGCTTGCTGATGCAGTCTTGTATGAACTATGGGTGGGTTCTGATGGCAAGTCAGCACACAAGATTTATTACTCTGATCTCCCTTGGCCAATAGGAAAGATTTTGTACTATAAGCAAGTCTATGCAGTGAAACAACTACTTGGGATAACATCAGAGAATGCAGAAAGAAGGGAAGAAGAGGTATTTCTGTTTGGACATATTTCTCTCTACTTTTTTGTGTGTCTAGTCATGTAAGCATATCTAGTCTACATGGTGAAACAACTACTTGTGATTTAAGCTGCTTTTCTCTATTGATATGTGCGCTCTCTTGTCAGGATGCATGTGTACGCATGTTGCATATGCCCATGCGCAAGCATCTGTAAATTCTGTACACAAAACATCAATTCTGTCACATTATAAGGTTCTGGATGGAACAAGATCAAGACCTAACCTTATTACATATGATTAGCCTGTTTGTGTTCTCAGCATTTGCAAATGTCCACAGGATGAATAGAAATGCATATTATCATGGAAACATACACATATGTATATCTATATGTATGCATAGTTTCTTATGCATTTTGTGCAAGCATGGCTTATTGTGCTGTTTTTACGTGCAGATATATAGAAGAGTAAATGTGGCATATAGTGCTTTGTCAGCTAGGTTGGGGGAACAGCCATTTTTCTTTGAAGACAGGTGATTTCCTTTGCTCTGTGCAAACCTGAGTTGCTGCTGCCTTTTCTTGTTTTATACTCCCTCAGTCCTCCAAAATAGTGCACATTTTGCCATTACGGGGTGTCCCTGAATTAGTACACACTTCTCTTTTTGCTATTTTTGGACACAATTCTCTTATTATTTGTTCTCACTTTCTCCACTTATTTTCAATTTTACCACACATGGCCCACCATTTCTCCACTCACAACACACTACGTAATAGAGCAGTGCCTTTTCTCCACTCACAACACACTCCACCTAACATTTATTAAAACTCATGCCACAACCAAGTGTACACTATTTTTGGGGACAGAGGGAGTATTTGGTAACTGCTGCCTAACACAATGTTCCCAATGCAGGCCAACAAGTTTGGATGCAGTTTTTCTTGGGCATTCTCTGTTTACGCTTCTTGCTTTACCTGTGAGTACTTCTAATGGTTATATTTGAGTCATCATTGTAATTGGAGACTTCCTTGCTGAAGTTAGTTTAGCGTTTTTGGAATCTATTTAGCTTTACAATTGTCAGATTGGAATTATGAACTCATACTAGGGTTTGATGGAATATTTCTACTTGTTAAGATTCTGTCATCTGTTAAAAGTTGGAAGTTTTGTATGTTGTTCATGTATTGAAATATGTATATGTATATATATATATATATATATATATAAGGTTGGGTTATAGTATAAACTACGAACTCTGCAGTGAACCTATAAAGTAACCGCACTGGACTTTATAAAGTAACTGCACTGCACTGCGAATTATTTTATAGGTTCAGTGCAAGAGGTTTGTAGTTGTAACGGTAAAACAAAGTTTTTATTTGATCTAAGCTCTCTCTCTCTCTCTATATATATATATATATAATTATATAATTATATAATTATATATATAATTTTTTGGATAAACATAAATTTTACAGAAGCTGATATTGTCACTTGGATAATCTGCACTAACCTAAAACAGCCTCAGATGATCTAACGTCGTAGTAGTCCATGTATTTTTAAAGATTTTATCTTCAAGTCTCTTGTATTTATCTTAGGAATTGGCAAATCAGAGAATATAAGTGATTTTGTTATTATCTGCAATCTTGAACCCAGTGTGGGGAAAATTCCATATCTATTTTTTATTTCTGCAAAGAACAAAGTCTGAGATATATGCCTCAACCTGAAATATAAGTTTTACTAATTGCCATGCTTATTTGGTATTGTATGCATGGTTGAGTCGCCCATACTTACTCAGCAACTTGGTACTGGGTTGGCTATTTGATGCATTTAAGATATTGAATCATGTTCCTTTAATAGGTATATATAATGAAAAGCTTAATAATACATTTTTCATGTGTTCTTACCTCATAGGAAACATCTGTTCTAAGAAGCAAGCTCTTGGCTCATGCCAATCTTGTGAAGTATGCTGAGAATCTTAAAGTGGAGTATATAGATGCCAGTTCGTCATCTTCATCGGTTCCTCGATCAGATCCCTCATCATCAGCTTCAAAACGAGGCCCTTCATATTGGAGTGAGTCACTTGTAACCATGTTGCTATCCAATTTTACTAATTATATAATATATATTGTCTATGCTGATTAATCTACATGTTGCTACATTGTCTAAACTTGATTGATTCTCATCCAACTACTAAAGGACTTGGAAAATACCATTGACACATGATAGAGAGTTTTCTGTATACAACTTTGAAATTAGCTGAGCAACAATAAACTTTGCACCCACAAATGACAAAACAAATATCTTCTTCAATTTCGCTTTTTAAAAAACCGTGAAATGAAGCTATTAGACACCTCTTGTGAGAAACTTCTTAGGCTATATTTGGTTTCTTTTGGAGTACCTACTACTATCTAGAGATATGTTTGGTGTTAGTTACACTTTTTGGGTTATTTTAAAATGCTTGATCTTGTTTATTTTTTAAGTAACTGTGTTTCGTTTTAATTCGGGAAGGTTTTATTTGCTATTAATGCATCAATTGAGTGTTTGACTGTTTGTCAATTACCATTGCACCTAAAGTCTTTGTCTTCTCTAGAATTAGCTTAGAGTAACTATATGGTGATTCATGACTATTGGTGTAAATGCTACCAGCATTCCTATAGCATGATAAAGCTTCTTGGCGGAGAAAAATAAATCAGGTGGACTTCTGAGTCACAGCAATAGTTGATTAAGGTCCGAGTTTTCATATTTGATTCTCATGTTGATAGGCTGAATCATGTTCATGGACTGTATCTATAAACTAAGTTTGGTTTTGTTGTATTAGATTCAGAACCTACAGCATAATGGGGACTTGGGAAGAGAAAAATGAAATTCACATAAGCTCTGTGGAAGAGTTTCTTATTTATTTATTATTATTATTATTGTTAATATATTTTTCCTTAAGAAGGCTTTGTAGAAGTTCAAGTAAGGAGTATGAATTGCTGTTTTTGAAAAATAAGGGTGGTGGAAAATTGTGCTGATAAGAAAGAGAGAAACTTTTGGACAATGTTTGGGATAAATTAGGTATCACCATAGCAACAGGAATATCAAAATAGGAGAATTTTAGGTATTTTTTCTTGTGAGACATTATTAAGGGCTTGAGTTTGAGCTTTATGGTAAGTTTCTGTACATGCCTGTCAGAATGTCTCTTGTCCCACTTGTACAGTTCGGTTATAAAACTTTCATTTTCTCCCCCAAAAAAAGAAGAAATAACAGGTGAAAAGAGATGCGCTTGTAGTTTCTATGCAGCAATCTTTAGCTATTACTATTTGCATGTTTCGTAGAATTAACCCTATTCACGAAAAAATTAGGTTCAAAGCCAAAGAACAAACCTACTAGGGAGAAGACAGAGGAAGAGAAGAAGTTCAAGAGACGCGCTAAATACTTTCTTGCTACTCAGCTTGTTGCTGTTTTGATTTTCCTTTCCGTTCTTGGTGGAACTAATGATGCTGAAGTGGAGGTTGGTGATGATGATGGCTTCGATTTTGAGTAGGAATGAACCTCTCAGATAGAGAATGGAATTATTTGTCTCCAACGATTGTTTCTTTCGTGTTTTCTAGTTCGACTTGGACTTGCTAGGGTTTGAGAAATTCAGCATATACGCAAGTCACTGGGGTTTATATTTTCTGACGAAGTCTGCTAATGAGTTTTGGACTAGGTGGAATTATCTCTTGTACTAAGCTATAGAAGCTGAGCATAAAGCATAAATGCAATATTGCCCATTGGCAAAAATGGATTCATAAACTGTCAATCGCTTTCAACATTAACTGATTATTGTTTGTCATGTGTCTATAGTCTCAAATCATTCATTTATTCATTTAATACTGTTATAAGGTGTTGATATAATTTTGTCACATAATGACACAAATGATAACCTACCTCAACTAGTCTCTTGTTAAGATTACAAAATGAACAATAATTATAAGTTATATTCAATTCATGATTGTGCTCTAGAATCTGCAACATATCTTTCCCAATGAGGAAGGTTTATTTAAAAATATTTTTATTTTCTTGTCCTATATATTGGTTTATAACGGCTGGAACTTTAACTCAAATGTCTATTTTATAGTATGTGAAATTAAATGTTACATTAATTCCTGTAGGGTTTAATATAAATTTTTTGTACGAAATTGTATGTTTGTATTGTTTATAAGAAATTCATAGCTAAACTTATGTAAGAAAATCATGGCAACCACACTTTTAAATTTGAGCGGCATTTTAAATATATTTTGTACTGAAAACGCCAACTGCTATTACATTTTTATGAACATAATATAATATATTGTATATTGTATAACATTACTTGATTATTCTTAATTAAAAAATAAGACGAATATAACGATAATAGATATAATAGATAAACGTCATCTAGTATATAACAACATTAGTGTTAAATTAAATAATGAACAAATCAAATGGCGTAAAAAGGCCCTTTTTATATTTAAACATGTAGAAAAAATTGGATTTGAATCCATACAACAGTACCCGAAATATATAAATTTCGAATAACATGTGTTATACTAATATCGATTTTTTTTTTCAATTTCTTTTGGCTAAAAACTAAAATATAAACATAACTAGTACACCTCCCGTGTGATGCATGGATATATTATATATATTGTAAATTAAAATAATATATAGAGAGAGAGAGAAAAAGAGGGGAATGGGAGATTTTATTATCTTGATTATGTAATAATAAATTGTAATTTGTTTTAGAAAATATACACATTGCACGCTTATACATATATATATATATATATATATATATATATATATAGGGATTGGGTTAAATAAAAATTAATCTTGTAATATAAGCTTAAAAAAATTAGCCCTAAATTGTGAAGATTTATAATGAATTTAATATTTTTCTAAATGAGTTCATGGTACTGGGTTGAATCTCATCAAGGCAAAAACTCATTTTTGTGAACAATTATTTTTCACAATGAAATTATCATTTTGTAATACTTAGTAGTTTAAACTATAAGTGGCTTTGTAGTATAACCATACCCTATAGCCCAACACACACACACACACACACACACACACACACACACACTTGTCTAGGGTTATATATTAGTAAGATTGTATCAATTAATAGTAATATTATATTTTTAACTAAATAATAATACATTGAGTCATTTAATACTAATTTAACAATTTTGAATCTAAAAAAAATATTTACTATATCAATAAAGTAGGTCAATAAAAAAAAAGGAGTGTCTCCACAGAAAATGTTGGAGCAATTTTATTGTATATTTAACTTGTATAGGCAAAATCAAATTATGAAAAATTAATTATTCGTTAACAAATAAAAGTATTTAAAAAAGGGAAGGGGGGTTAAATGAGTTTAGCTAAAAATATAAATTTCTTGCTACACATCTCTCATCACCATGCATACGGAAGTGATATGACGGAAAGAATCGCGACATATTGAAATAGGATATTTTGTGTTGATAAATAGAAAATTAACTAATTGATTTAATATTGGATTTATAATAATTATTATATTGATTAATTCATGTATTTATATGTGCATACCAATTAATATTTAAGTAATATTTTGCTATATGTAAATGTTTATATAGCTAGGTTTAAGTCACAAAACTCACCACGTTTAATTTATTCATTTAACTTATTGATAAAAGCTACTCTTTCCGTCCAAAAAAAATAGAAAATAATTGATGGATACATATCTTAAGAAAATAGTTGATAGTTGTTAATAGATGTATTTTTAATTGATACAGAGTATAACAATGGATCTGACAATGTAGAAAAAGTGTTTTTTTTTTAATATGAATTATTTGTAAAGTTGAAATATAAAATAAATGTAAAGTTTTATTGTAATAAAAAAAATTACATACTTTTCATGGACACCCAATATAATAAATATCTATCAATAAAGCAACCAAAGGTACCGAATGGTATCAGGAGAAAGTGATTACCTTTGTCCATCTCATTTTGATTTAACTAACAAATCGATCTAATAGATCCAATGTTCCATTGATTGAAGTGAAGTCGGAGGATTTAACGAAAATCGAAAAAAATAAAATTAAACTTCTTTTGTAGAAAGAGTGATATGAGATGATAAATGTATGAGACAAATGCTCTTCGACACAAAGGGAATTTACGAAAACGATCCCCAGGTTATCGTTGTTGATGGCGGTGAGGTCGAGGTTGGCGGGAATGACAGGGAGCAGCAGCGGCGTTGCGAAGGTGAAGACGAAGCAAAAGATTATAAGTTCTTCTTTGTTCTTTTTGAGCAGCCGCAGGAGCAGAACACAACACTTTAAATAAAATTAATCAAATTTAGAAAATAAAAATAAAATTACAAAATATGACAATCAAAAGAAAAAAGAAATCCATAAAATCCCATCACTGAACAACGGCGCCGCTCTTCTACTTCACGAGATTTCTCCTGCAAGTGTTTTTTCATCATCGTAATTCTTTTCCATTCCCTATTTTTACGATTCTTCTTCGTCACGAGATTTTTCTTTCCTCTATCTATTTTTCTAATCTGCAAATATTTGGGACCTTAGAATGCAATACTTCACAAACTTTAAAGGTGTTTGAGAAGCAAATATGCGATTCTACTATTAAAAACCAGATGAAAAAACGCAAATGGTTTGTTTGTCAAAATGAATTTGGAATTGATCTGAAATTGCAATTATACGAAATTAAATTTGAAGTTATGATATTCTAATTCAATTTCAAATCATTTATTTGATAAGTCAAAAATTAATCAAGATTTGAAATTGATTTTTTATTTAATATTTTTTCTATATAATTCTATATATATATATTTTATATATATTTTGAATTGAGTGTGTGTGTGTCGTATGTATTTGTTATGTGTGTTGTGTGTTTGTGCAGTGTATATATTGTGTGTGCAATGTTGTTGTATATGTAATTTTGTGTGCCTTATGTGTTCGTTGCGTGTTGTGTATGTGCGTGTGAGCAGTGTGTTTTGTGTGTGCAGTGTGTGTAGTATGTGTGTGCGGTGTGTGCAGTGTGTGTGGTATGTGTATTGTGTGCAGTGTGTGTTGATTACAATGTGTGTGTGTTTGTGTATTGTGTGTGCGATGTTATCGTGCGTGTTGTATATTTGTTTTGTGTGTAAACTTGTTTGTCGTGTGTTATGTTTGTTTGTCATATGTTGTGTGTGTATTGTGTGTTCAGTGTGTGTCTCGTATGTAGTGTGTGCAGTGTGTGTTGTGTGCAGTATGTAATATACATATTGTGTGTATTGGTGTATGTGCAGTGTGTGTGTTTATTGAGAGTGTACTCAATTTTATATTTATTTGAATTTTCAAATATTTACTTTAACTATCGAATTTAAATTATTGAATTGGGCGAATTTGGAATTGAAATTTAATTCTAAATCCAAATACTTTTATAGTACCAAACAATAAATTTGGAATTAAAAGTTCAAATTTTAAATTTAAACCCTCAATTTCTTGATATTAAACGGATCATAACTGAAATTGATTTGCAATACCATATGATTAAAATCCTTACTGCATATTGGTTCTTACATTACCGTCTTGGGTTTGTAGTATCATTCTACATGCTCTTTAATATATTCTTCCTCTTAAAATTCTCTTAATTAGTGAATCCTGCTGTATACAAAAATTGCATAAACAAATTAATTAACATAACACTAAAATATTATATTTGTAATTGGATAGAGAGAGTTTACAAAGCCCTCAAGTTTTTTCTCTTTAAAATTTGTTTGTTATCTATTTATAATTGCTTATATCAAGAACTTGTGAACAATTTTGAATTACAAAAATTTGATTTTTCCTATGAAATCGTTTATGGGACCGACAGAGCAAGTTGGTAAATGAAAAATTGAAACGTAATTACCTTTGAAATTATATATTGAACTAAAATTTTGTAAGAGCAGTCTTCTTTCTGGGAAACTAAATCGGTGCATGGCTTAGGACATCTACGATGAGAGTTTCTTAGGCGTCTCTTAATTATTTTTTAGCTGGATCGATACTAGTTTTTCCCTTATTCCTTAATATCCAAGAGTTTCTCTTATTTTTAATCATATTTTATTTTATATATTTATTATATATCTTAATTAAATTAAATATGTAATTTAATTAAAAATATAAATTTTATTAGAAATAAAAGTTACATAATTAAAATCCTAAAATCGTATTATTGAAAGTAAAAAATTACATAGAAAATATACGAATAATTTTAAAATATGAATTTCATTTGAAATTTAAAAATTACAATAAAGAAAATATTAAAAATAGAGTAAAAAAATAAAATACAATAAAGAGGAAAAATACAAAAAAAAAAAATCAAAATCAAAATCAAAATAATAAAAAGAAATACAGATACACACAAACACAAGACAATAAACACACACCCACAAGCAAGCCATCTCGCTGACTTCCCCTCCACCGCGCGACGCCCATCCCACCCACACCCCTGCAAACGCGGCTCACTCGCATTCCACTCATCTTGCTAACTTTCCGGGACGAGCCGACAAACCATCGTGCGGATGCTCATAATAAACAGTCATGTATAATTTCTCAAAAGATAGTTTTTTTTTTATATCTCAAAAGTTGTTTTTTAGTTTTGATTTTATGAACGGACAATCAAACATGCTTAATAGAATTAAAATATATTCTGTAATTAAGCTAAGAATAGTAGTTTTGGCGGAAAAACTAAAATGATAAAGTTTATTTTAGTATATTAGTATATATTATGTAATAATCGTAATCGACAGAATTAGTGCAAAATTTTAAAATATAAATTCTAGCAACGGATAACTATGAAATTTAAAACTAACAAAAAAAAAAAAGTTGACCACAACTAACGGTAGACAATCGCGCTAAGAGCATCTCCAATAATAAAACTATATTGTAGAGTTAACTCTACACTATTATAGTCTAAAATATAGAGTTATTTCATATTCATTTCCAACAATCAACTTTACATTTCCCTTCGAAATAAAATATTTTATTTTTATATTTTCTGATATATAACTAATTTTTATATTTAATTATTATATCATGTATATGTAGATATGTTCATATTTATGCTTAATCTTATGTAAATACATTATTTTTAAAATTATTATATAAGTAAAATTAAGCATAATTTGATAATAAAATTTCAATATCATCATGAGTTTCAAGAAGTGTCTCTACTATCAATTTTGCAAAATAATGATGATAAATAATGATATTTATTTATAAAAATATAAATATAAGATAAAATAAAAACCATTAGACAGCACTTAAAAAATAATAAAAAAATGATGTAGCTAGCGGTACACTGTTCACTCCGCTCAATATAGCGTAGCGTGAAGATACCTAAGTATTGTTGGAGATGCTGTTCGATTTTGATGAAATTAGTGTGCCCATATAATTCCCAGCAACATAAGTTCCTCTCTGTTTAAAAAATTCAGCATATTTGCAAATTACGCGTGAGTGTTGTTGGCGCGCGTTCCGTTCCTACTATTCTCTGTCATGGGAGCTCCGAAACGGCGCCGCCGCACCAAGGACGAGGAGAAACTCACCGCCAAACAGAGGAAAACAGGGAAACATGGAGGTATCATATTGTAATCTGCAACATTTTGAGATTGAAAAGTTTCTCCCTTTCAGATTTTATTTTGCGTAGTGTCTGCAGGAAAGTTACATGAGGAGGAGGAGGAGCAGCAAGTAGATGAACATTTTGAGGACGAAGGAGCAGAATTAGTTGCCAACACAAAGCTGACAGTCTACGATAGTTTATTGAAGAAATTGGGTACACGGAATATTTCTGTTGCAGATGCATTTCGAAGAAGGTAAACGGAATTTATGTTTCTTTTCACCCTTCTTATATTTGGACTTTCTCAAGTTTCATGTTCAATATTTTGTGGATTATGATCAAAGATTGTCAATATTTTTGGAGCACCCATTTATCCAATCCATATACAGATATACTAATGTTCCACAGGAATGTTTGTAAGATAAACTCTAAAAGCAATAATACTGCCAGCAACAATATGAGGCTTCATTGAAAAGCATTGCATTCTTTCAAAGAGTTAACGGCATTACGATTTGTTCTCCTCAATTGGTAAAATGTTTTGGGATGCTCTAGTTGTTGTCTAATTTATTCTGATGTTACTCTTTTGGGATAGGCAAAGAGAAGAACAAGGGGAAAGTGATGAAAATGAAGATGAAGATGAAGTTGAAGACGAAGAAGAAGACAGTGATCCAGAATCCATTGACGAGTTGGAAGAAAATGCTGATGATGACGACGACGATGATGATGGTAATAACATAATGGAAAATTTCTCTTTTTCAATAACGCTGGGTTCACCATTCCCTAGTTATGCTCTACGTATAGAGATTAAAAAACTTGAAGTTGGATATGTTCCTTGTGAGAGGAACTTCATGGACTATCTACATGTGGTGCATAAGTAATTACCATCGAAATTTGTTTCGCTGATTGATTTGCTCTTCCATACTTCTAATAGTGCAATAATTATTTGTTTTTTTGTTCACTGAAGTCCTGGTATAATTTTTTGAAACTCTGAAGTAGAGATCTACTCAAGTTTCTCCATTTTTGTTTCAAATACTTTTAAGTGCTTGTTAAGGACATGGATAATCTGTTTTGAGTTCTAACCATCATTGCCCTTTTTGCTATATATAGGAGATGATAGTATGTCTCCTAGGAGTGACATTGTTGGAAAAGATAAGGACCATGTGGAACTGAGTGAAGATGCTGGAGAAGACGATTATGATGCAATGTCTGACACAGATGAAGAGGCCACGTCAGTAGCAAACGATCAACCCCTTTCAGATGCATCTTCAATTATGAGGTATTATGCTGTTCATTAATACTTCACTTTCCTGTGTATGCCCATCCTTCACAGCATTTAAGATGTTCCTAAGGGTTTGGATATTCATTATTTTGAGAAAGAGGGATATTTTCTACACTTATATAGATTTGAATTGGCAGCATGATGAACCATATGAAAATCTTACTGTATTCTAGTGCTGAGAAGTGCGCTTCCTGAAATGATTGAAATAGTAATAGAAGTTTTTGATGATGAATGTCAGTAGATTTTTTTTTCACGATGTTACTTTAGTTTATCTTCTTTCTAGCAAAATCATGTGTTGCTTTGCTTTGTTCTTTATATATTGAAGAGTTGCCAGTATTCTTCTGTTCACATCACTATTTGTGCTTGTGTTCAATTCCTAATTCTGTCATCCAGAAGGGCATATTTTTGAACTCAATGCTTTACGTCTTTAGTTTTGCAGAAGAAATCTATGTAAGTTTTTCAGTGTCCGAAAAACTTGTGGGGTGCCTCGAATCTAACATTATCTGCCTTTTAAGTCACTAATATTTCAGCCAACTAAGATTCGTATAAAATTATCAGTGTATAAAGATGCCTGAGCAGATAGCTAGCTGAATGGGAAAGTAAAGAACTTTATTTTGTTAGACTTGGAAGCTTATGGATACTATGCAGACTCTCTCTTTAGAAATACTATACATTGTATTTAATGCTAAAGAAATATGTCCATTGATACAAGAGAGACCAGTTTGCCTTAGTTTAGTTCTTCTTCTAAGTTCTAAGTGTCTAACTTTCTGTGGGTATTGGGAAATGCAAAATGCCATCTTACATTGAATTCTTGCTTCTTGTTTCATCCCTAGAAAACTTTACATTTGAGTTTTCTCTGCATGCAGCAACTTTGACAATCATTTGAGTTACAAACTGGTAGCCACTGAGGTGGATGCATTATTGAAAAGGAAATGGAAGTACACCTGGAAGATGCCAGCTATTAACATGTCAAATTGTCATTGGAGAGGAACAGGAGAATGCGCTATTAAGGTTTCTCTAACTTTTTGGTTTTCCCTTACTGCTTTTACTTCATGTGATATCAGATACTCTTTTCTCAGTTCTCTAGGTTTCCCATTTCTCAGTGAACAGTTATTTGCTTGAAATTTACATGAAGTAGTTGTTTCCTTTACTAATTCATGCATCAGGTATTCTTGCTGTTCAATCTGTAGTCTCATTTTGTATGCTTCTATTATAAGTGTCAAACTCTTTTTGTTGGAGTCAATAATGTGGATTGAATGAGCTGATAAATTTTCATGTGCCTTAGAACACAGCATAGTTTTGGTTCAATTGCTTAGAGTGAATTTTTATGAAGTTATGATTCTTTACTGGAACTTGCATATGAATGTTGTTTTATGGATTTTGGGCATTTATGGATTTACCTACCTGAGATATGCTGTCCGCTATTCTCTTTTAAAAAAATTATATTAATGGTGGTTTTTCAAATTTAGGGATCATATGGGGCATTAGTTCAGTTTGGTTCTTACCCTGACTTTTTTATTGAATTTCTGTAGATGCATATTGCATGTAACACAATATTTTATGTAGGATCTGGAAACAAATTCTCTTTCTGTTCTCAAGCCAAGACTGTACAAGCATTGGTTGGAATGCTGCAAGGCATCAGGCAGCAGTGAATGTCACCAATCTAAACTAAGATCATTTTCTTCAATGTGTAAGTAAAATAAACAATAGCTTCCCTTTAGCAGATATATTTGAATTAATGTCATAAACTGTCAAGGGAGAATAGAATAAGTTGTTGGAGAAATCCATCTGCACAAACCTATGCTTTATTGTAGCTCTATGAAAGGGAAAATTGGATTAGCATAAATCTCTGTCAAATACATATTGCAACTGAGTTTTTGGAGTATTTGAGGCATGTCTCTGAGTGATTTAAAAGCTTTATATGGTAGTATATCCGTCCAAGTATGTGAACTGAAAATTTTGCGATCTTTCCATATCAACTTGTTTCTCTGACTGAATCTTCCTATTTTAGGAAAAAAGTGTTTCTTGACTTGTTAGATTGCCATTGTATACCATAAACCTTGATTTCTTTTGGATGTTCTGAAAATGTATTTCATTAACTTATGTCTTTTAATTTTCACTCTCGTTTTATTGGGGAGTGAGTTTGTGGGAGGCAAATGTTGTTATGGATGGCTGGACAATATCCTTATGTTAAATGTGAATGAGTTCCTAATGCCACTTGTGATTCTACGGTTTACTTTTATAGGCAGCAGCTATTATGATATAATGCACTATAACAAGAAGCCCTTTTACCTCAAAGGATTGGAAGAAGATTCAAACATCATGGATGCGTATCTCATGCATTCGGTATGTACTTGACCTGTTCTATTTTTTATAAATATGTACATGATTACAACCACAAATGTTGCCTACCTATGTGCTTACGGGGGGCGGGGGGGCACAAGTCATCTTCTTGCTACTTTTTTAGCTGTTATTGCCTTTATCATTAAGTGATCATATCGTGCAGTTGAATCATGTCTTTACAAGCAAGGATCTTATGGTAAAAAATGAAAGGAAGTTGGCTAAGAATCAAGGAAGTGTTGAGTGTAAAAGTGTTGATGATGATGCTTACCGGGATCGTGGCTTTACTCGTCCTAAGGTATACTCTTCTGCTTTTATTCCTTGCAGTTATAAAATAGAGTTATCTTGTTCAACAATTATGGCTCTTATTGCAAAATGCCTTCTTTTATCCTGTCTTGAATGGCTGGCAACATGATGCCTAATTGTCTAAATTATTCTGTGGTACTTATTTGTTATTAATTGTTATGTCTCTTGGTTTATTATTGTTTCATGGTGATTAGTTGTATAAAGGAAAGGATTTGATAAATGTAGGAAAATAACTCAAACAGCTCATAACTCAAGAGTGGAGTTAAACTATAAATTTTGTGTAGATGTAACTGGACTCTCTATTTGGTTGTAAGCTAGTATTTTAATTTTCTACATTTCCAATTTCTTTAAGAATTGTTAGACTTCAATTAGAATTTTACCAATAGTAATAAACAATAGAGTGAGCTAACCTTTACTTGATGATGTCTTCTTACCTCCTTAACCCCCACCCCCACCCAAAAAAAGAAAGAATCTTTTGCAGAATTATAACTAGAAACTTGAAATGGTGGAAAGTAGAATAATCAAGTGTAATACCTTACACATAAAATACGTAAACAGTAACAAGATAAACAAAAGCAAAAAACCACTGGATGCACCAGTTACGTGGTTTAACTTTTTCTTCTCATGCTTATTCCTGCTTACAGAATACTACTTTGTCAATCTGTCTGCCAGCTACACATGTCCTGTGACCACTGCCCAACCCAGACAGCCTTCTAATCAGGCTTTGCTTTGGTGGTTGACCCAGTACTTTTCTATGGGTCACTTGTGCTTGCTGTTACATGTTTGTGGCGTGGGATGCATCCTCTGATTTTCTTATCTTTGTTTTCTTCAGGTTCTGATTCTGTTGCCTCTAGCAGGCATCATGCGCAGGGTTGTCAAGAGGTTGATAAAATTGACTCCAACCAAACATAAGGTAATAGTATTAATTGCTTTCTGCTTTGAGTAGCTGTGATGACATCAAATGCTATACAACTCCGAAGCTAACCTTGAAGTTCCATGTGAAGATCCTTTGCTAGTAATTATCATCATAGTATTAGTTGTTTTTGGTTATAGTTATTTTCTGGTTTGCTGCTCACTCGTGAACTTTCTCCTAAATATAATTATTCTGTAATGCCATTGCAACCGAGTTCAGATGCACATATATATCTACTCACTTTTCTTTTTAAAATATTCCCTATATTGCTTGAAGATTAATTGTTGGTTTTCTTGTGAAGAAATCAGTTTGTTTATAATTCAACTCTTGATGATATAATGTTTAATATTCTAGGTGCTATTACTAAAGTGAGAATTTATGTTTAGGAGAGATCATAAACATTTTCCCTTTACAGGCAACTGTAGAAAATTTGGAAAGATTTTGTGAAGAATTTGGTTATGGAAGGTCTGAGAACAAGGATGAAGATGATGATCTAGAGATCTCTAAACTCAGAACGTCTGGAAAACCTCCTGACTTCCAGGCACTTCTTGGCAGGGGTGAGGACAACAACGACCACTTCATGATAGGCATAAAGTATACCAATAGGTAATCCTGACATGTGGTTCACATCATAACACTTTCTTGTAGTTTCCTTTTCTTGATTTTTTATGCAGTAGTGTGCTGTCTTGTACGTAGTGCGAGCACAATTATTTCTTTCTCTTTTAATTTTCTTAAAATCCTAGGTACATAAACTCAGCAAATTGTTTAGATAGCATCAGAATAATTATCTGGTTGATATCTACAAGTCCAAGTGGTTTGTGAGCAAAGGAAGTTTCCTACAACTCTGATTTTTATTCTTGTTCTGTAGGGGTATGAAGTTGTATGGTGATTTCTATACTTCAGACATCATTATTGCTTCTCCTCTTGGCCTGATCACTGTAAGAATTTCCTTATTATAATGTTGCTCTTTCAACCATAAATTTTATTGAACTTATGATCCTATTAGCTTAGTCAATTTTTTTCAAATATCATGCTCTGATAAATTACGAGACACTCAATTATTTTTTTGTTGCTGTATGATGTCCCCCAGGATTTTGATAGTCGTATATTTTCCTAATTCTATATTTGTATGTGTTTAGCAGATAAATAATTATCTCCTGGAACCTGTGAGCCATAGGCATGACTGGGTTCTAATTATTCAATTCTTTTGTTGCAGAAAATTGGGGAGGCAGAAGGTCAAAAGGAAAAAGATGTCGATTATCTTTCTTCCATAGAAGTAAGATATTTGTTTGTTCTCCATGACATATGTTGCGGAACTTTCCGTCTAAATGGTATACTGATTGATGAGAATTTTGCAGATCTTAATCATTGACCACGCAGATGTTATGTTGATGCAGGTGTGCGAGTTATTTGTTTTATGTCTTACACTCATCTTGTTCTGTTGCTGATATTTATAATTTGATCTACTTCGTTCTATGATATTCTCCAGAATTGGTCCCATGTGAATACTGTTGTTGAACAACTGAATAAGCTGCCATCTAAGCAACATGGAACTGATGTTATGCGCTTAAGACCATGGTATGCATTTGGTTTATATCCATCTTGCCTTTAATTTCATGAGGCCTTGGAAATGATTGGCTAAGGTTAAGTTTATGTCCTAGCTTGAGACAAAAGAGTATGTGCCATTGAATCTCATAATTCCGCAAAATTGATACAAATATTGAGAATGTGTCTTTCAAAAAAAATTACTATAGACGGTCCTTGACCATTCCATTTTCATATTACATTGATTAGCACTATTTTTGTTCCAAAGTAGGATGTGATGAGGATCTGTTGGTAATTTGTTGGGAAGTGATAGAGCCTTTCTAATTGTTAATCTACTGGCTTCTTGTTATTATATTTTTCTGTAATTAATTGTCTTCGTTTTTCAGGTATCTAGATGGACAAGCACGTTTCTATAGGCAGACAGTAATTTTAGGTTCTCATACAAATCCAGGTAATACAGTTGATAATATCTGTTCTGAATTTTTTTTAGTGATATTATGCAGATTGAACTTGGAAGGACATGCACGATATAGGGAAGAATATAGATCGCAAAAACTTAGTAAATCCTTAGATTCAATAGTAATCAGCGGCTCTTTCATAATGAACTCTATCCTTTCTATGATTTCTCTTCTCAAAACATTTTCTGAACGTGAGTAGCATCTTTAGTAGATAGGGCTTTTCCAATTTGGTTTTAAGTTGAAGCATCTGTGTTAACATTCTTATTTTATTACTTTGCAGAAATGAATGCCTTGTTTAATCAGCATTGCCTTAACTACCGAGGAAAGGTTTGCTCATATTCTCTGTATTGTAATTCATTTCATGCAATGTGCTAAGTTTACCTTACTTCAGTATGAAGTTTGTTTCACAATGGTGGGCATTCTTCCTTGCAATACTCATTTCTATTTGATTACTTTTGCTAATATCTTTTAGTTATTTGTTCCCCTTAGGAAATAGAAACCCCTGAAATAGTGTGTAGAGATTGGGGGTGTGGTATCAGGGTTATTTCTGGCATATTTCCTACCATTGGAGTACTTCGAGTTGTGCTATTCATCTGTACTGTTTGTTATGGTGTCAAATCAAAAATGTCCATGAGCTTGTTTGAAACAATAAAATGTAATTACCCTAGAGGTTATTTTTTAAGGATTTTAATTTCATACACATATGTAATAAGTGCATCAAATGTAACAGGCAACTAAATTAGACTGGCATAGTCATCCTAATTTTTTTAATGTTACAATTTAACTGATTGTCCTATTGCTCATAAATGTTTATCCCTATATCTAGTAGTGGAGCTTTACATTACTTCTCAAGAGTTTTCATAGTCATTTTGGTGTACTATGATTGCGTGGGTTTATTAAATGAATTTATGTTGCCAGTGCATGTACTGGCGATAAGGGAGCAAGAACTTGTATGTCCATCATGAGAGAATCATTGGTTTCCTTTAGATATTTGTCATTCTTCAAGTATTGGACCAAATATTGTGCATGATTTGTCTATCAGTTGGTATTAACCAGAGTAGACAATTATTTGGATAAGACAAATAAATCTTAATAGTCAGTAGCCGATAATATGGTTGCTACGTATATCCTCCCACTTGTAATTTTTTTGTTCAATCCATCTGGTGAGGATCTCTTCATGATGTTCATTGTTGCAGGTTAAATTGGAGTGCTCGTATAGAGGTGTTCTTCCAAAAATATTAATTCAAGCGCGACAGGTAATCTCACCATTTGTGACTCAATGAAGTAATACATATTATTAGCACTATTGCAGAAGCATATGACTTGCATCTAGGTGTGACCGTGTGAGTAGAAAAACGATATTGAGCAGTTACCCTGTTATGTGGAATTGAGTACCCAGTTCATATTCAACGATGGTGCTGAATTGATGCTCATTTTCTCATTCAACAAATACAGAAACTTTTGTGCTCAATTGAATTTAATATCGATTTATTTTAAATTTAAATTGCTGAAACTTTTAATTCACTTAGGAATTTATGTACTAAGCATGCACTTGCCTTGTATGCTTAGGTAGTAGTCTCTCATCTGATATAATAAAGCATGGTTATATTAGATAGGTGCTTCAGCTAGTTACTTCATGATCTAACAACTCATCTATCAATTTTGCAGATCTATGAGCGTTTTGATATAGAATCAATAGTTGAAGCTGACAATGCCCGTCTGAAATATTTCTCTGAAAAGGTTTATCCAATTGTTCCCATATGTTTCAGTTCTAAGCTGTTAAGTTCTCAGATATTTCCTGTCACATTGGTGGGATCTGAGTTTGAATACTTACTGCACTATAGTTATTGCAATTTGACAGGCAATATTATGTGTATCAACATAGATGTTTGACTTTCAAGTTTTGAATAAAAAATACATTGCTTAAGTCATTAAGTGATATTGAAACAGAGATGCTGTGCTGACCTTAAGAGATCTGTAAATGTTAGCGCAAATTTCTGGTTATCTTATGATCAGTTTATTGATCAAAGATAGAGGTTGTATGTATTGGCATTTTGTTATACTGAAACTAGGTAGAGTCTGGCAGTAGTTGGCTGGAAACATCAATTAGCAGATGGCAAGATAGAGGATAAACAGAGGGTCAAAGCACTTGAAATTGATTTTTCTACAGAATGGTAATAAAATGAGTGGTTGTATACCCTAATACTTCCAAATTTCTCAAGGGCACCCATGGTGATACTCTTCACTGATTTACAACATAGAATAGCTGTAAATGGTTCCTGCATTCTTCATTGTTTGACTTTAACAAATCTTTCTTGATTTATTCATCTTAGGTTCACTATATTTTTTTGAGTTTCAACTAGTACAAACACATCTTATACTGAAACAATAGCTTCCATGGATTGTTGTATACAACTGCCTTTCTTCATGGATGGGCAAAGCTGACAGTGATAATTTTTTTTTTGTTGCAGGTCTTCCCCAAGATAAAAGATTCTGTTCAGGTGATATGGGCTTTATATGTATATGATTCTAAATTTCAATTTCCATGACAAAGGAGTTACTTTTCTATGCATTCTTCCTTTTTCAGGATGGAGTGATGATTTTTGTCAGCTCTTACTTTGAGTATGTTCGACTTAGGAATTATTTGAAATCT
>JAYDZE010110148.1:0-23743 GCA_034509125.1 Monilaria moniliformis
CGTTATCGTGTCGGGTCAACCCGAAAATTTTCGTGTTATTATCGTGTTCGTGTCGTGTGCGGGTCGTGTTCGGGTTTGAACGTAGCAGGTCGGATTCGTGTTCGGATTGAGAGTTTTCTTAACAGGTCGTGTTCGGGTTTGACCTTATCGGGTTGGATCGTTATCACGTCAACCCGATAACGACCCAACCCGCACGATTTGCCAGCCCTATCTTTTTTATTCTACTATACACTAATACATTTATTTTGCTTTAGTAATCCCTTTTCAATTCCCACAGACTAGTCACTTATGTTTTAGTAAGTGTTTCACAAAAAGTTCTTATAAGTCAACATCAAATTATAAAAGTATTAAGAGTTCAGTAAAACAAGTTAAATAAATATTAAGGACCTATTTCAAGTACATAAATGCTTCGGAGTCGCACCAATATAATGTGAAGTCTAGAGACTTATAAAACAGAATGCATGTTGAAATAAATAATAAAAAATTTACATCAATTTTTAGATGTAATGAGAAAGAAAGCTACCATTTTATTGAAAATGGATGCTTTTGGAGAAAGTGAATTCAATTATAGGACAAAAGTTCCATGATTATTTATTGGTGACTGAAATGAGTATCTCTCATGATTCAGGAAAAGGTAAACAAGGCAATATGATACCTCAATTATTATGCAACTTCAGGCCTAATTATGGTGTTGCAGTAATAGCTTTCATCTTAAACATTTAATAATTTTGCTTCGATGAATCAGAGATTCAATCTTTATAAAATTACGTACCCATTACAAAACTTTGATATCTATCATTGATTATGTTTAGGGATTTCCAACTAGGTTCCCTCAACCTTTACCATGCATGGAGCATAGTTGTAATTTGGATAGGCTAGGTTCACTCTTCGAAATTTGGATATCTCAGTTGTATGATCTTATAGGTTGAAATATTTGATTTCGCTTGGGGAACGTAGAGTACGTGCTTGAGATCTTTGAATGCTTTAAGTAATGGAGTTTCCCGTATCCTTATTTCGATCCAAGTCTTTTGTATTTATACAAGTTTTATACAGCTATCTATTAGACACCTCCTTCAGATGTTCATTTTAGGGTATGGCAACATACATATTTGAATTGCTTCCCATTCGCACACATTCATTTGCATGCTTCCATTTGATGTTCTCCATAATTTTCTGCAGACTGTAACAACCATATTTAGTGTCAAATCAGTACCATGTTGGCATCTTTTGGTTGGTAGTTGGTCAACCACTCTAACTTAAGGCATCACACTTAAGGCATCCAAAACAGCGGATCAATCTTCACCTTTCTCTTTCACTATTCATGAGTCTCATATCAATTTTTTTCTTAAAATTTTACTCCCTGCAACAGCGACCGAGTCTTAACTTTCCCTTACACTATTCATCTCTTTCTTTTAATTCTTTAATAATTCACATTATTTGTCAATTTCATAATTTAAATTTGAATTTCGTTAAAATAAATTAAATAATATTATGAAATCCAAAATTATATTTTTGAAATTCAAAAATTACATTAGTTAAATTTCTAATTATACATTATGGAAAGCAGAAAAAATTCATAATATAAATCCTAATATTACATTATTGAAAGCTGAAAATTAGATATATTAAAACCTAAAAATAAAATTAGGGGTCGAACCCACATGGAGATGAAATGGTTGTTTAAACCAAAAATAAAATTAAAAAAATGAGGAAAATAAATTAAAATAAAGAATTCAAAAACAAGAGATCAAAGAAGAACTAGAACAAACTCGGTTTTTAAACACAGAAGAAAAGGTTATCCGTAATATGTTTCAGATGATCATTGTAATTGATTGACTTAAATCGGGGTTTCTCATTCAATTTCATATCATTAAAGTTTGTGTTTATTTTACACTCTAACGACACTGAACATGTCAGAAGAATTGAAGAATTAAGATAAGTTGAACACGTCTCAAAATTCTTGAATATTAACCCAAACTCCTGTGAAAGCTCAGTAAATCCATATTAATATGTAAACACGTTCGACACAAAAGATTAACAAATTTAACAAAAGATTAACACAAACTCCCGTTGTAGCGCAATAAGACCTAGATTAGCAATTAAACACATTGATTGACCTTCAAATTTTTCTCTAAACAATACTCAGTTCTAAGGTTTGTATATTATGTAGTGCTCCTGTTTTCCAAGTTAAAGAGCCGATAGAAAAAAGACTAGATTAAACTATCAACGATGCATCAATCAATAGCTCAATAAAATTCAAAACATAGTATAGATTAAACCATGAAATTCAAGAAAGGAACAATCCAAGTCAAAATAAAACAATAATCATCCTACTACATACTAGGGATAACAAGAAATTCTAGCCTAACATGGAGAAAATAACACCAAAATAAATAAAACCCGTGATACACATGGTGTCAGATCTCTGTGATTTTGTATCTCTCCGTGTTTTGGTCTCCTTCTCCTGCTCTTTCTCTCTGGGTTTCGCCTATTTTTTATTCTTGGGTTTCGAAGATCTCTTTTCTAGCTCTAAAAATCGGTATTTAAAAGTCTTCACGTGTTAATTCTGCCCGGCCGGATGGGTTTTAGTGACAGCCCACCCGGCCGGGTGGTAGTCTATGGAAGTCCGCATAGAAGCCACCCGGCCGGTTGGTTTGTTGTACACCATTCTACCTGGCCGGGTAGAGGTTTCTGGAGAGTTTCAGTTCTCACCCGGCCGAGTGGGTAGTTGTGTACAATTCTACTTGGCCGTCGGGTGGAACTCTCTGGAACTTCTTCACTTCCACCCGGCAGCGTGGAAGTAGTGCACACTTCTACCCGGCCGCATGGAACTCTTTGCATACCAAATTTTCCAAAATCCAGTCTTTTCCATTGTCTTTTTCATCTCTTTTCTTTTTCAAACTTCTTCCTAACAATGAAAAGTACTTAAAAGTGGGTGAGAACTCAATAAACATACGTGAAACCTTAGGAAAAAGATTATATAATTTGATTTGCATCATTTCTCTATCGCGGATTATCTCACGGCGAGCTTCGAATACCTGAAATGCTTGTTGTGTTAGAAATGAAATGGAGTGTGGTATTTATAGAAAGAAGAAACAAAAAAAATTGGCCATTAAAAAAATTAATTAAATTAAAGCCGAACGACTATTTTTAAAAAAAAAATTAATTAAAAAAGCGTCGGATTTGGCCATTCTCGCGTCTAGCGCGTGAAGCACACTCGCGCTCTCATTGGCCGAGAGGCGCGAGTGCGCCTCACCGGCGCGTGATGGCCAGCAACGAGCGATGAGCTGCGGCCAATGGTCGAGCCTTCAGCTCGCGGCTCCACAGCTGCGGGCATGGCACAGAATTTTGTGGGCGACTTGCGCTGCGAGCCGGCGTTGTCGATGCTCTTAATTCTTCAGGCTGGAACCTTCACAAATAATCTAGTATTGACCGACTTAGTAAACTCAGGTTGTCATACTTAGTGAGATTTTTTGCTAGCTCATTCGCTAGATAATACTCCAATCTTCATAGGATAGCTTATTTACTTTTGTTCCTTCAGATATTACTCAAAGATTCATAGAATAGCTCTCTAACAAATGAGCTTCATGTTAGGGTTGTATACTAAAAAGCATATTTTAAGCTACTTTGTATAGTAAAAATCTAATTTTTTGATTTATGAGAATAAATTATTTTGTTGCATGGTTTGTCTTTATTTTTTGTTGATTATAATGTGAACAAACAAGTCTAATTTTCTACATTGTAAACTGTGTGGTGGATCGATGATCACAAAAGATCACACAATCAGTTCCTTATAGAATAAAAAAGTTCACGGCCTAGATAGATCTAGACGATCTGATGTGATATAGCACTAAAATGGACTTCATAGTGAGATAAGTTCTTCCTTGTTGACTAATGGAAGTTCGAGGTCTCAGTGATTGTTATTTTTTAATATATGTAAATGATATTGAACATATGTAGCTAGTTATGCACTACTTTGATGTATTAGAAAGTGAGAGTTTTTTGTAACCTTATGTTTTGGTACGTTGGGCAGTGATAATTGGTTTACGAGAAGTACTAGTATTGTCATTGAATAGAATCATGATTCCCCTTGAGGTCCTCAAAAAGATTTTATTATACAAATCTGACTAGTGGATTAATTTCTAGTATAATAAATAAAGTTTGAGTTGAAGCATATTGGAAAAGAAATTAATTAATTTAAGTTAGCAACAAGTTTAAATTAATTAATGAATATTGAAATTTAAAACATGAAAAATAATTTAATTAAAATGAGGTATATTCGTAATATGGATTAGGTTGGGTAGTTCAATATTAATTCTATAAAGTCTAATTAATATTGATTGATTTAATTAAGTTGAGCTCAACTTAAAAGAATTAAGTCAATTGTGAGGTCAAATCCTAAACCTCACAGAAGTCCTTAATCTAGCTCACCATATACCTATAAATAGGGTGTAAGGTATGAAAATCAACACGACACACAACAATAACACAAAAAATTGTTCCCCTATATTAGTGTATGCTTTTGATTTTTGTTCTCCACCACAACTATTAGGCACAATAGAATATTGCACATCCAATATTCAAGCTATATGAGAGAATATGCAATCAATAGTCTTGGCGGAGTGACGAGAGTAGCAATCAATGTACATCATTAATCAATAAGAAAAATATGCACAAAATGTACTAAAACCTAACTCTATAAGCATATCTATGGCTCAATTTAATTTTATCTGCTTTTGTGCTATAATTTTTTTAGGTAGATTTAGATATAGAATTGCATGTGTAAATCCTAATAGTCGAACTCTTCAACGAATTCCTAAACTTGGTAGCTTAGCTCATCTATAGAATACCTTGGTTCATCATTCTAAACTCATATGACAACACAAACACCAATGTTGAAGTATTGTAAATCTATACCAAACTTTATGGTTTGTGAATTAGGATTACCTCCAATTTTTCGACCATAAAAAATTTGGAACAATTAATTGGATTTTCAATTTGATATAAACTTTCTGTGTTCTAGTCCTTCATTTAAGTAATTAAATATTGGACTTTGAATGGCTCAAGAAATTAAATTGTTTGGTATAAGAGGCCACACCCAATATTTGCTAACTGTAATGGATTTTATTGGAGCTGTGACAGTGACCAATACTTGCATCTTCGACAAAATCCATGGCAATTAGCAAGCAGTGGAACTGAAAAAATACCAAAGTCAATTTAAAGTTATGTAAGATGGTGATTTTAATTTGCAATCAATAAATAAATGAGATTTAGATACAAATTTGCAAATACAGAGATTTACATTTAAAATCAATTTTAAATATCTACTAATTCGTACAGTTTTAAAAATAGAATTGATTTGTGAGCTGACCACATTCCACCATTCTAACAAAAGCCAATTAAATGGTGATCCTATCCACCTCCCTACATAACCCAAAGTACTCATACTGACCCAGCCCCTATAATAATTTATGAACCTCGTTTGTCCTATTCAACAGAATCAAACAATTCCCTTACAAAAATCAAACCAATCTACGGCCACAAACAAACCAAACGCTCATCAAATCCGTCAAATTAACTTTATTTCTCTTACCATCAAAACCTTTTCCGAATTGAACAGAAACGTGAGCTTTTCTGTTTACCCTGTCTCGATTCCCTTCTTTTTAAAGAAAAATTTGATTCCGGGAAAACAAGACACACAGCAATAGCCTCTCATAGTCTCATCAGTGTGTGTGTGTGAGAGAGAGAGAGAGAGACACAGAGAGAGATTATTGTCCGTTCTCTCTCTACCTGCTGTTCCGCCTTGAACACCGAGAATCACCCAACCCAACTCAAATTATTTCAAAAAACAAGAACCAACACAAACACAACCTCAAACACATTAGAAGCATTTGACAGAAGCAAAAAAAAAAAACACAACCTGCATTTATTACTAAACGATACTCTCTCTCCCTCTCTCTCTATTCACCATTTCTCTGAAAGTTGTAGACTTGTAACATGGGTTTTTCTCCGTTCTTGTTTCTGTTCTCTGTCCTGCTCACATTCGCCGCCGCCGACGAGCTCACGTCGCTGCTAGACCTGAAAGCGAGCCTGGACCCGGAAAACTTGCACCTGGGTTCATGGGTCGTTTCCGGCGACCCGTGCGGCGGCACGTTCGAGGGCGTCGCCTGCAACGAGAGAAAGCAGGTGGCCAACATTACGCTGCAGGGGAAAGGGCTCGCCGGAAAATTGTCGCCGGCGGTTGGGGGGCTGCAGCACTTGACGGGTTTGTATCTGCATTACAATTCCTTGTACGGAGAAATACCTGTTGAGCTGGCTAGCTTGACTGAGCTCAGCGATTTGTACCTCAACGTTAATAATCTCTCCGGCGAGATTCCGCCGGAGCTCGGAAACATGCAAAATCTGCAAGGTCTGTAGCAGTTAGTAGCTTTATGCTTTTCGCCGCTTGTCTTATTACGTTGTGTATTTCGTCCCAAAATATCATCGTTTGAAAGCTCTGATAAATTGGCGCTGCTGTAACAATCCACTTACATTGATGTTTGGGGTTTCTGTTTAAAGATTGGACCTTGTCTTTAATACTCTTTGTTTTCATCTTAGAACTTTGTCAGAAATTTGGATTATTCAAATTGAAGTATCTTATACTTTTGGTGGTATATTGTAGTCTCTTTATAGACCAATTCCATCACAATTCTGGTTTTTCCATTTGTTTACAGTTGTAAGGGTAAACAGGAACAAATGATCTTATACTGAAATGAGCTATAAGATTTTTGCCCTTTTCTCTATCTTTTCCTTTTCAGAATCTGGCTGAAAGTCTTGAAGTTTTAATCTCTTTTTGAAGTCAAGTTTTCGTATCTATGTAGTTCTGCAGCTGTGTTATAACCAGCTGACAGGGAGTATACCCACACAGCTGGGTTCTCTGAAGAAGCTGAACGTTCTAGCTCTGCAATCCAATATGTTGAGTGGTGCAATCCCTGCCAGATTGGGCAATTTGGGAGTCTTAATGAGGCTAGACCTCAGTTTCAACCGCCTCTTCGGATCAATCCCTACCAAATTGGCTGATGCACCGTTGCTCGAAGTCTTGGATGTTCGGAACAACACCCTCTCTGGCAATGTGCCTCTTGGTAATAACATACATTTTGTTCCTTTACATGATTGTATCAGTTTTAAATAAATGGATGTTAATTTTGTATGGTTTTTAATGCTTGAAGCTCTGAAGAGGCTGGTGGATGGGTTTCAGTATGACAACAATCCTGGGCTGTGTGGATCTGGTTTCTCTTCTCTGAGGAGCTGTACTGATTCGGATCGACCCAACTCAGAGAGGCCGGAGCCTTATGCAGGAGGAGGGGATGGTCTCTCAACCAAGAATATACCAGAGACTGCTGATCTGAATTTGAACTGCGGCCAGAGTTCTTGCTCCAAGAAATCTAAGACCTCGGGGGTCTCGTTGGCTGTTGGCGTAGTGGTAGTTTCTGTTGTTGTAGCGGCTGTTGGCATTCTGTCATTTGCACTCTATCGTAGGCGGAAGCAGAAGCTTGGTAGTGCATTTGAAATGTCCGAGAACCGGCTCAGTACTGACCGTGTCAAGAATGGTTATAGAAAGAACGGATCTCCACTTGTCAGCCTTGAGTACTCGAATGGATGGGATCCGCTGGCTGAGGATCGTCGTTTTGGTGGCATGCAAGAAGTTATGCAGAGCTTTAGGCTTAACCTGCAGGAGGTTGAGACAGCTACTCAGTACTTTGCTGATAAGAATTTACTAGGGAAGAGTAACTACTCGGTGACATATAGAGGAACTTTAAGAGATGGATCCATTGTTGCTGTTAAGAGGATTACAAAGAGTAGCTGCAACTCGGAGGAAGCAGAATTCTTAAAGGCATTGAACATCCTCACCTCATTGAGGCACGAGAATTTGGTCATGCTTAGAGGGTTTTGCTGTTCTAGAGGCCGCGGTGAATGCTTCCTCGTTTATGATTACATTCCTAATGGGAGTTTGTTCCGGTATCTTGATGTCAAGGAGGGCGACGGCCATGTTCTTGAATGGTCCACCAGAGTTTCTATAATCAATGGGATTGCCAAAGGTATCATTCTTTTAAATATTTTTTCATCTCCCTACAGCTTTATGTTCATACAAGTCAACATTAATGCTATGGAAGAACGTTAATACATTCTAAGGAGGCTTTACTGTGTTCGAAATGTTTCTGTAAGCTGAAAAAGCCACAGGATTGAAACTATTTCTAATTTGAATGTATGATCGAACTTGCACCAGCATTTCTTGATCCTCAAATTGTTAACACAGTTATCTGCTTAATTCTAGTTGTGCATTCCGTCGCTAAGGAAATTGAGAATCTGAGGTTTTTCTTTGACTTGAACAGGTGTAGAGTATCTGCACGGGTGCAAGGTGAACAAGCCGTCTATGGTTCATCAAAACATCTCAAGCAAGAATGTGCTCATCAACCAGTGGTCGAAGCCCTTGCTATCTGACTCGTGCCTGCACAAGCTTCTCACTGATGACACAGTCTTCTCGTCACTCAAAGCTAGTGCTGCTATGGGATATCTTGCTCCTGAGTACACAAACACTGGTCGTTTCACTGAGAAAAGTGATGTGTATGCTTTTGGGGTGCTTCTCTTCAAGATCCTGTCCGGAAAGAGGAAATATGTGGCTTCTATGCGAGCTTCTGCTGAGTCGTGCAGCCTTGACTTCATAGATGCTAATCTCCACGGGGTGTTCAAAGAATCCGAAGCTGCAATGCTTGCAAATCTTGCTGTCATGTGCACCCATGAATCTCCAGAAGAGAGGCCGTCAATGGAAATAATTGTAGGCAAACTCTGTCACTACTAAATTGAGTAGACTTGTACTAACCACTTGATAGGAATGATCGTGCTTGAATCCTTTTACATGTTGAATTTGTTGTAGTTTAGTATCTTATGTAGAACATAGCCCTTAATTGATGGATATTGGGAGATTCTCTACTCCACCTTGAATTTATCAAGATTTGTACTATTTAAGAAGGCTGCTTTTCCCGCATTGATTCATCAGTTTTCACTTCTCTTCGATCAATTCTACTCCATTCCTGCATATTTCATATCTGAAGATTAATACAAGTTATATAACAGATTCTGTTCAAAAGTAAGATCCCTCTTGATTTTCTTGCTGAAGATATGATTTTGGATTGTGAAACTCAAATCTTGAGCAACATCAAGCAGAATTCAGCATACAATCACCTTTTTTTTGCCTTTGCGTTATTTAATAATTTGTTTAAGGTACGATAATTGCTACATTTTGAGTTGTTTGGATACAAAAAGAAAACAAAATTGATGTACTGATTGTGAGTCACTATATACAGTTCTCATATATCAATTCTATTCTAATCAAGAAAATCTTTTTTATTAAAGCTAAAAGAAATTGATCAAGGTTTTCAAGCTCTGATGAATCTCCCCACAGAGGATCTGACTCTGAAGACATGTTCTTCGCCGGTGCATTTATCCACCTTCACAATCCAGTTACTCTTACTCCTCTTGGCAGCAGGCGCCACCACTCTTGTGAGCAGCAGCCCTTCTCCGATGGGCAGCAGTTGCGTGCGCAAGGGGCTGTTCCTCCATGTCTCCCTGCAGAAGGCGTTGTATCCGAGCACAATGGTGTTGCTGTGAGCCCTGCCGTTCTCTTGCACGGCAGCCCCTATGATCTCCTCGTGGTTCTCGAGGTTGCAGTCGATGGCAATGAAGTCCGACTCCTTGTAGCAGCCCCGCAGGAGCACCTTGGCGTCCCCTGTTACGAACTCAATGTTGCCTGCATTGGTGCCGAGGGCAGCTGTGGAGGAGAGGAGCTCGTCCTGTCCTCGGAGAATGCAGACGAGGCGCCCTCCGGTTTGCTGTGCTGCTGCAAGGAGGGCAAGGGCGGTGGAGTCTGCAGCTCCGCTGCAGGAAACCACCATGAATTGAGCATTGTTCCCTGCTGCCATGGCTGAGATGAACTCTGCTCCATTTGGCTCTTTAGCACTCTTTCCCTGCAAATACATACAAAATGGTATAAGAAAAAGCACATAACTATATGACGAATCATTGATTAATTTCTTGATTTGGGATTTCAACAAATTAATGAACTCACCATTCTCATGGTTCTAAGATAGGCCTTGGTGGCGTTTTCAGCGGACCAGCAAGCCATTTCTAACAAAAATTGGGAAATTGGTGAAGCTTAAGAGCAGTAGTGGATTGTGTTGGTGAAGGTGATTTGCCTAACTCTTGTTAAGAAATATATATATATGAAGAGAGAGCGAGAGAGAGAGAGAGAGAGAGAGAGAAGCAAAGGCATTGGGACCTGCTGTTTGCATGTGGGGACTGTGTGTGTCCAACTGGCCATGCTTGGAAATTTAATAAATTATGTAAAAAACAACTTGTTACCAAGAAGATAAATGCTTGTTGGTGGAGAGAGTCATTTAGTGTCGCTGTTATATTCGTGTAAAACTGTTACAAAATACGATCGAGATGAAAGTATTCTCCTAATGTTCGAAAATACAACTAGGAAGTAACTATTTAAAACCACATCTTGGACTTGGTACAAGGCAAGGACGAGGGTCTGAGTTTCCTGGAAGTTGCAGCAACGATTATCGTAATTAGTGTTGGTGTTTGAGATGATATAATCATTATCTTAATCCAAACGCACGTTGAAAATTCTGCATATTAGCTGTAATGTTTCACCTGAGAGCGACAACTCAAACAGATGTTTAACAACTCATTAGCTCTAACAAGGACTTAATTTAAACTCAACTTAAGACACCAATATGAAAGGTTGTTTCCACTTATTTCAGGCGCTTAAATCGAACGCTGTTCTTCGCATGTCGCAAGACTCGAAATATGATGTTTCAGCATAATTAAAATGTTGTATTACATTTGCGAGTTTTATTTAATAATGTCTGTGAATCTCTGGTTTATGTAAACAAGGAGTTATATGTGCAAGTGAAATAAATGGTGCATGGCTCACATAATATAGTATATGGGAGAAGAATCTTTCTCTCTCTCTGTCTGAATAATTAAACAGTGGTGGTGGAGTGAGAAGGGATGGCCGGTTTCCACTGCCCCCGGAGAGGAATACAGAGATCTAGATGAGATCAACTTGTTTCCAACCTCAAATACAATCCCAGAATACACAAAGATGCACGTCACTTGGCCTCTTATGGATCAAAACGGTCAAAAACAAAAACAACACATGAAATGAATTGAAATGAAAATCGCTATGGGATGTACCCAATGGGGGGAGCAGTTTGTCGGGAGATGAATCCATGCATAGATTTGAAATGGCATGATCGTCCCAATCCCATTATGGTTTGATAGCAAATATGGATGGGGCATTGGGCATCACATGACAATCATCACCTCTAGCTTGACCACACGTGCGTGCCCACGCCACCCTTCACATGGCTCAGGACCAGATCACCATCTCACCATGCCCACAAATATTAATTGGACATCATTTCAGTTTTTGGAGCACTGCACATGAATGATTATTGCAGGAGATGGCTTGCTCGTGGACCAGCTTAGTAGTAAATATATACTATGTGGTTTTGTCCATTTGGAATTAATAGACTTGTGTGAATCTGACTGTCTAATCATTTACAGTTTGAAGATCGTGAGCATTTCAGCTATATCAGCTTTCTAATTACTATTACGTCGCTTTACTTATTTGAGGACTAAATTGAAAATTTTCACAACGGGTCTGACTGCAATTTTCCAGAATTTGAAGGACCAAACTGAAGTTTATCAACAATTTGGGGACTCTTTTACAATTTATCCAAAGAAACATTTTTTTCTCTCTTTTCATTTTCAGGAGTCCTATTTTTTAGATGAGGTGTTGCCTTCTTCTTTCGTTTGCGACGGTGGTTCCGAGCCACTGTCTGCCGCCGTCTGGTCTACCGCGGACACCGCCGCCTCCTTTGTCTCGGTTTGTTTCGGCAGCAGACAGTGGTCTCGGTTCTGCCCGCGCCGCTGCAACACTTTCATCTGCCAACGCACTCCGTCGTTCCCTCACACGTCGCTTCGGTTAGCCGCCAGGAGCAGTAGCGGCGACGCCATGCCTCGGTTATGTGCTACGCCAAATCCAAATCCGATTCATCCTCCCGGTGATGAACTTGAGTCGGCGGGCTTAGATGTCGGCTTCAAGATCTGGAGTCGATTGGCTTCCCATTTGAGCCGCGCATATGCCAACTTGGATGAGGGACTAAGACTCTCTTTATGGACGCCGGATTCCATCTCGTCGAATCCAGAGATGAATTAGTACAACCTTCTAAACTAGATTAACTTTCTGTATGTGCTCCTTTTTCACAACAATCCAGTGGATTCGGTTGCCTTCTATCGATATTTATCCACAGATTCTGTAGTTCACTCCAATATTCTACCAGAGATTGGGTCCCTTGGCTAACCTTGTTAGCCCTCACTTCCAAGTCGTACACTTGGAATGTGTCCGTACTACTCCCATATGTAACTGTGAGACTATCCCACGACTTTGGCTGTCTAATGCTGGGCAAAGTTCATCACAAGTTTAGCTTCTATGTTATGAATCAACCATGAGAAGACCGCCAGATCAGATTCCTCTCATTGAGGAAATGTTGGATCGTCGGTCTTTGATGGTGGAGGACTCCCATGAGATGGCTCGACTTGCCTCTGCTCCCTACGACGACTTCCATGAGTCTTGACCAAACTAGAAAATTATTTCGTCGAGTTTGAAACCGAATATGATGTTTTCTGAATTTCTCACCATATTGGCTATTTGAACTGATAATTCACTTTGATTGGAAAAAATTGTATCTTATGACATGGTTGTTGTTTGGTTGTTTGCAGGAACGTATTGACGATGCCTTGATCTGTTGATTAGTTTGAGAGAGGTATCGAATGGTAAGGAAAATTAATTATAAGTTCGATGATTTAGGTTTGTTTTTGGGATAGTTGGCCGCACTGATACCATGTTGAATGGTATGGACGCCATATTTGGATAGAATAATTAGGGCAAAAGATTATTGTTCTCGAACAATTGTTTAAATTGCATTGGTTTTGGTTCTGTTACAGCATACCCTTTAAATGGAATTTTTATGTCTGTAAATGAAGTATAAGGTCTCGGTGATTTTTTATCTATAGATCTGACATGCATTCTTGGCATGGTAAGGTCCAACGATGACATCAACGTCCTAAACCATTCACCTATCTTCAACGAAATATGCGCTGGCAGGGCACCGACTATCGAATTCAAGGCCAATCGTCAAGGATATAGTATATCCTACTATCTGTCATCGACCGGTGTTCGTGAAGTTGATTACATGTCCGACTGGCCTAAGAGAGTGCCCGTGAAATCCCATCAATAGGCTCACCAGATCAATTCCTAGCATATCTATTTGCCAAGAACGAGTTCACAACCAACTACAACATGATCTCATCGAAAAAATTTGGGCATACTCCCTTAATGAATGAGTAATTTTCTTTTTTAATTTTAATTTTAATTATATAAAATTTTAATTATGTAATTTTTTTAATTTTAATTATATACTATTTTATTTAAAAATTACGTAATTTTAAATTTTAATTATGTATATTTCAAATTTTTAATAGTTTATTTTAATTTCATAAATATCACAATTTAAATAAATATATTAAAATGAAGATTAATAAAATAAATGATGACTTAGTTAAGATTTGACATGATTTATGATCTAACCTGAAAAGTTGACATGATACGTATACGTAAATAGTATAAATTTGATATGAATATATAATGCTCCTCCTATTGATTATTCAAAATTATATTACTTACAAATAAATGGGACTCGCCGGCCCACACCAAATTTGTTGCAGAGTTGGAGTAAAATGGTACATCGCCAAACTAATCTTGACAAGTTAGCTTCATTCTTTCATTATCTCATCTAGGTGATTTTAGTCTGATTTCTGCCGTCGAAATATTGGAAGAGAGCCATAATTAAATTATTTTACATAATTCAGACTATTCTAAAAATAAATTAAAATTGAGATTATATATCAAATAAGAAATAAAGTTTCGGTCGTAAATTATAATTAACCCTAAACACTATGCCAACGAAGTTGATATCAAGACGTTCATAGTCTTTAGTCAATTGAAAGCCTAATTACTTTTGGGAAAGCTTCGGATTAAGAAATGATATGTTTGAAATATTGATCCGTTCATTATTTTTCTCTAATTTACAGCTTGAATTATATGTTCTGCTTATATGTAAAGAGCAGCTCTCCATGCGGACGGCTGCATCATGCTCACCCATTAATCAAATCCTAATTAACGTTTATTTAAATTCTAATTATGAATTAATAAATTTTGGCAGACGTTTACCTAACTTGCATAGCAACTGCTATTTGGCAGCCATCACTTGTTCACTGGTTGTCCCTGCTAATGTAATAGCCCAAGCCAATATTTCCCGAATTTATAATGGTTTCTCGTTCATAAAATAATATACGCCACAAAATTATAATCTAGTTTATTAAAAATTTGATTAGCCATATTTACCAATTGATTTGAGTAGATGATACTAGTTATGTGGCGCCGACACGTCTCGGACTATCTAAAAATATAAGACACGTGGACTAGAATAGGATATTGATATTTAATTAATTAGGATTAGACTCTTAATTAAAATAAAAAAATACAAGTTTAGGTAATATATATTTTTCTATAATAGAGAAATATAGAACAAATGTTTCGAATGTGGTTTAGAATCGTTAAATTGTTAGACAAAATAATACGTAAGTTTAATTAGATATTTTCTAGCTTTCTTTGATTGAACTATGTATTGAGAATTATTCCTACATCGAATCAACATATATAGATACCAATAATGGTGCATTCATCTGCATAATTAATTCGATCAAACCGTGGAAACAAATTACGCAACCGTGGAAACGAATTACGCAACAAGTATATGTTGTGTAATTAACTGATCAACTTGCAATTCAATTACGTGTCTAAATCATATTATTGTCTGTAATTTCTACTATGTATTATTAGATGATGACAATGATTACTAATAAGAATCACATTTCCTCACACTGAATAAGTTCAAAATAAAGAATAATTAATTTAGTATTACATTCTAGATAAATTGTATTTACAATTAGGATCTTGATATTCTCAGCAAACAAAACTCATATATCTCTAGTACTCTACCGTCTATCGAACAGCAACAATGTTTATTCAGCGCCCATTCACGAATAGCAAAAACCTAATTACTCAAGCCAAATCAAAACTTAGGCTTACTCCCAACTCTAAAAAATGCTCTTCACCAGTGAATTTGTCCGCCGTGTCTGTTAGATATTTTAGTGTAATTGGATTAATTGAATTGACCAAAATCGTCATAATGATACATCATATAAGTTTGGAGGTGCGGAGTGCGCGCTTATATGAATTTATTATGATCTTAGGGGCGAAGCCCCTAAGGGACGGGGGTCCGGGGGCAGCGCCCCTGGAAGCGGGGTCCAAGGGGCAGAGAGTGAGACGCTAATTAGAAAGAGAAAAGATATGAGATTTACGGTTGTGGAGAATGAAGAAAATGAGGGAGAATAGGGTTGGGAGACGAATAGAGAGTGAGAGTGAGTGAGCGGGATGGAATATTTTGTCATTTATTTTTGTTCATGTCATGCCACTCATGTCACATATTGTTCATATAAGGAGTAATTAGGACACCTAAATTATCCGACAAGCCACATATGAATAGATTTCACCAGAATCGTCCATTATGGAAAATCTCAAATACAACCAAAGTTCATGGGTTTTATGACCAAGTTTTAAGTTCGCGGGAATAACTGGAATTCCGCCATATTTCGTAATATTAGCGGACAAAAGCCCTCAGAAAAAAAAAAAAAACTATATTTATTAATATTTATTTGAATTATTTTCATTTGACATATAAACTTTAATAATAAAAAATTAAAAAGAGTAAACGAATATCCTTTACATTGTAAATTAATTTAAATTATCATAAAATTAAAGGCATAAATGATGGCAGTAACCGCAACAGTTTCTATTTTGTGAATTTGATCTGATATGTTTTTCTCGTGCTGTTTTAAATTATGCTTAAACTAACTAATTCTTGCATGGCCATTTAATTTTGTGTATTACTTTGACAAATAAAAATAAAAGAGATGTTCTAGTGCATCCACTCTAATTATCACGTCATAATTAATGAAATTCTAATTGGGGCAAATGTGTGATGCATCACAAACTTATGTCATTAAGAAAATAAAGCATGACATATAATACGAAATTGTAACAAAAAAATCAAACACAGAAAACATTAATGCATTCTAGAAGGATGGTGTTTGTAATTGTGACGATGATGATGCATATACAATATATGTGGCGTCACATGAAGTGATGAAATTGAAAATAACATAACATTGAAATCATAGTGTTACGTGCGTGGAAATTTGGTTTCTTCTATTTAAACCTAGGTTCTTTGTCCACCTTCCTCCAAATAACAACATCTTCTACACCAAACATATTCATTGCAAGGCAGAAAAAAGAAACAAAAGAAAAACACACCACACACACCCACTCCTCCAATCCACAAATTTGGTCGCCCAAATGCGAATTAATGTGTGTGATCAAAATCCAAAACTCTTTCTCTCCATGCAAATCCACATTTATTTTGTCGGATTAATGTCGTTTCTCTTTCAGTCAACACACACACACACACACACAAAGCCAAAAACAAAGGGAGAATTAATCTTCCATCTTGAAATTGATGATTTCTACCTCCGGCCCCAATTGAGCCCCTCATGATCCTGATTGTGCATCGATGGGTCACCTCCGCCGTCGAGGCCCCGAGCCGCGCCGCCGCTGACGGGGGCGCCGATGCAGGTGTAGTAGCTCCCGTTCGGTGGGGGGGCGCCGTAGCACGAGTTGGAGAGGACGTGGCCAACGTAGTAGTCGTTGTGGGGCGGCGGAGGAACCGGGAGCAGCTGCGGAGGCGGCGCAGGAACCAAGGGCGGAGTAGTTGGGAACATTCTAGAAGGTGGGTACATGGATCTGAAAGCTTCGTCCATGCTGCTGCTTGCTTGATGATACCCTCCTTGCGGAATTGGCTGCCCACCGCTAAATCATTTACCAAAACACATAGTGATCATCATTTATTTATATTGTTTGGTTTTATTTAGAGGTACTGGCCCTGCTAGCCAGGGAAGAAACATGAGACGTGATCGAATTCGAAACTGTTTTATTACCTCGAGACGTAACCTATGTGAGGCGGAGCTACATCGTTGCTGAAAACAAGCTGACGAGCCTTGTTCAGTGTTTCTGTCTCCCTTTCTGAAACAACAACAAAAAACCAAAATCATAAAATAAAAAGGAATTGAATACTCATTGGCGGAGTGTTCTAGAGCACATACAACCCAATAAACTTCAATTGTTTATATATTATTTTTGGTTGGTAAAAAATTAGGAAATGAGAGAATATTTGCCTTGGCGGTGGCGATTCATGTGTCCCCCAAGGGCTTGAGATTTGCAGAACTTGAGGGAACAAAACCTGCACTCATACACCTTCCCAGCTTCATCTTTTTCCTCCTTAGCGCCGCCTGCAAATATACTAATTTAAGCAAATTTCATGACACTCTATATTTTCTTTTATACCCAACCCTAATTTCCCCTTTTAGTCATTGGATATTCCAATCACCATTGTTTTTCCTTTGTCTCCTTATTGTCTAGGGTTTCTTTTTCTTCTCAAAACCGCAGAAAAAAATAAATTAAACATCAATCACCAAGATTTAAATTTGTTGAAGCTGCAGTGAATTGGAATGCCTAAAGTGATGGAAGAAGAATAGCATAAAATAATCAATTTGAGAAACAAAATCCTTCAAATTAGTGCGAAAATCATAGTTTTCTGCGAAGTGATTAATGTACCTGCAGATGAAGAGCTGTCGCCGTAGGCCTGTTGGCCGTCTCTGGTATAATCTTCAGGTAGATTATTGAGGTCTAATGAATTTGCTTCTGATCTCCTGGAAAAAAAAAAAAAACCCAAAAAAAGGAAAAAATTAATGAAAGAGAGATATTTAAAAAGGAAAAGAGGGTCCAAGAAAAGTCTAGCTAATATTAAATGATGATCAATGAGATGCAGAGATAAAAGGGGGGGTTTATGTGGGGTGAGGTCTACATACATGGAACCGACAGGGAAAGACAGAATTTATTTATTTTTACAGAAAAGGGGGAAATTAATTTGATAATTGAGATGGAAGAGAAGTAGATAGAGCTTAGGAAAATTATAGGACTTTGAGTTAGGGGACTGAAATGTGGAGAGGGCTAGTTGAGTGATGGTGAAGAAAGTGGGCTTGAAAGTTTTCTATCAGTTGCTTGCCAGCAGACATATCCTCTCTCTCTCTCTCACTCTCTCACTCTAGAATTGAAAGAACAATAAAGGGACAGAGGGTCTCGTGACTTTAAAAGGGAGAGAGTGAGGGTTTGTGTGTGCAGGGTGCATGGTAGTGTCATTTGGTTTGTATTGAGCGAGGGAGAGAGAAAATGAGAGGGACGTTGCCTTATTTCATTGGCTCAGCTAAGGTAGCTAGGTTTATTGCCCTAGACATACTAGGCTGCGTGCACAATGACAAAGAACAATAAACTCACAAAATATGCAAGCACTTTATATTTGTATTTATTAATTGTATACACACTCTGGTATAAGATAAAACATTGTACTAATTATCAAGGAATATTCCCAATTGTCTTATGAAATCCGAATTGGAAGTGTATTGTATTGTTGAGGTCGTGATCCAGATTTGATTAGGGATATTGCTTATTATTAATAGCTGCCTTATTCATGGTAATTTGTATCCGGAAATTGAATCGATTGACACGAATTAGGTAATTGATTCTCTTATATCTTTCTTGCTTTAATTCGTAACAAATCTATGTGCATGCCAAGTGACAAGTACGATTACGCTATGTAGCTAGGGTTTTCGTGCGAATCGGAGTTTTTTTGTGGTGAGGGGATGGGCATGAGAATGTGAGCTATATATGTAGTTGGTGGTCTAGGGAGAATATGGCGCAATATACCTTAAAGAGCTTTGGAGACAAAGGTGTTTGGTTGTAGAGATTGTTGTGGAGGCAGGCTCCAATTTGTGCTAAGAAAGAGCATAGTGGTGGAGATTATTATGATTCATAACTAGGCTATGTGGTTTTATAGTACCTTTGTACTGTATATTGAATTGCTTCTATCAACTTAGTACTTGCAATCCCAACAGATCTTATGTTTGGTCATTTATCACTAATCAAGATTGTTTCAAATCAAACCGAATATTCATATTTCCGGGATCGCATAAATCCAAAAGAGTCTTAGGTTTTCTAGTGAATCCTCTTCAATTACACGACAGTGAAGTAGTATTGTTATCGAGATGTTTAGTCATGACTGGTTAATAATTATGTTAGTGGATATGTACATGTTGATACATACTCTTGATAATTAGGGTTGATTTGAAAACTTATGTAAAACTCTTTATAAAATGATATGGTGCGACTTATTTGCACTATGTAATATGTGATCAATCATTAACGGAAAAACATCATACAGCTGTGGAAGCCAAAATGACGTCGTTATACTAGTAAATGAGTATCTTCAATTTCCAGTTAATCACCCCACTTCCTCAAATTTCACCAAAAACACTGTCAATGTCAAATGGGGATTTGTGGAAATGATCGAGGCTGAATACCTGGGCAACTAGAGTTCGGCTACCTTTTTCATCTTTAATTTTTCTTAAGTTTCTATTTTTATCTTTCAGAAAAGAGAAACCTGTTGCTGCGACAAGATATCGTCGATTTATATATCATATAGTATATAATGCTGTCATGTCTGTACTAGTTATATATACCATAATTAACGATGTACTATTGTATAAAAATTGTCAAGGTAATAAGTATATTAATAAAAAAATGAGTTAAATAAACTATAACTTTTTCATTGGCCTGAATATCTTTGACAAATGACGTTCTGGAATTATCTTGAACCAAGTGCAGCATATAATTTTAATCATCATCCTTTTATCACTAAGCCCATTCATATTTAGCCCAAATGATCCTTCCACTTCCTTGGCCCAAATTCCCGGACCCGATCCGCTTAGGCTGCAGCAATGTAACACTTCAATTTGAACTTTTGTTTAGAACAATTGGACTCTAATATAACAAACTTTGGCCGAATTATGAATTTTCTCATAAATTTAAATTTTGTTTGTAAAAATTATGAACTTTGTTGTTTTCTAGGATTTCCTACGATTGACGATTCCGGCGAAATTGATTCTGACATGGCTTGTTAGATAATCTAGGTGGCCTAAAACAGCGTCGTTTTGGCAGGTCGAAATCTCTACAGGACCAGAACGACCTTGTCAATTTAAAATTAATATTTTTTAATTCTATTTTTTTTATATCGTCATTCTCTCTCATCTACCCAACTTCTCCGCCACTGCAGGCCGCCAGCCACAACCGGCTCCATCTCACCATCTCTCTCTCCCCAACACACACTGCACCAAAATCCAAATCCAAAAAATAAAAATCTTCAATTATGTTCAATCCTAACAAGGGTTTTGGTGATTTGAGGTATGAACTTCACGGGATCTCATACTTCTGTATTTTTTTACTTGCCAATGGAATCGGCCGCTGCCTGTCGGAATTCAAAAATAAATTGATTTATTTCTCTCACACAACAGAATCAATCACGGTCTATCGGAATCCGACCGTCACTAGTTTTTCATTGCTGCTGGAAATCGGCCATCGTCGAGGAGGGGTCAGATGTCGAAGAGGGGTCGGAATTGCGATTCCTAATGTGGGAAATTGCGAACAACAGCAACTCATTGCGTCTACTTTTGCCCCTCCCTTTCACGCCATGAGCTAACATGGTAAAGCTTATTCCCTTCACACCAGCAATACGTTGACTCTACTTTTCTTTCTACCCTCCCTTGCTGTAAAACAGAATCATCTATCTCCATCATTGATTTTCATCTCGTCTCAACATCCTTCTCTCTGTCGACCAAATTTCCTTACACCTCACAAAAGAAAAACCCATCCAAATCAAAGAATTCAACTACAAACAAATAACATTGTCACTACCCTTAGTCGGGCCGCCGCCGAGGCTGAGAAAGAAGAAGAAGAAGAAAGGAAAGTGAGAAGAGAGAGATATATATATATATTAGAGAGAGACACGCATGTCTTGTTTTTTTTTCCGCCTTTTAATTTTATTTTGTTCATGTCATGCCACTTATGCCACATAATGTCCACCTAAGGAGCAATTAGGATACCTAGGTATTCCGACGACGAGCCGTGTCAAAATTTATTTCGCTGTAATCGTCAAGCGTGGGAAATCCTAAACACCAACAAAGTTCATTTTTACGATCAAGTTTTATGTTTGTAGGAAAATCAATAATTCAACCAAAGTTCGTGATATTAGCGACCAATTACCCATATCAACTCGAATTGATCGTAATTACGAAAGACATTTAAACTAACCAACTTATTAGATATAAATTAGGTTCAAACAAGCTCTCTTTGTATATGTGTATATATATAGGTATACTAGTAGGTAGCCCGTCAAAAATCGACAAGGAATCCTTAGTTATTATTATATTCTCTCCGGCCACTAAGATAGCGCCACAATTGTCTTATTTAGCGTCCACAAAGAATGTGCGGTTTTTATTTTTTGAAAATCCCTTCTCATAATTTACCTTCGCAATACTTCTTATTTAGAAAGAAAAAAAAAACTACCTATGGCCCACTATTTTAATCCATTGTTTATTCTTAACGTGACACTTTCTCCGTCCAACCCAATATCTAACTAGCATTTTACTAAAATCCGCGCCATCCGAATAATGTACACTCTTGGTAGATGGATTTAAAATTTATTATCTACTATTTTTATAATAGTTCTCCAATTGATGAAGACAAAAAAATTGAAATCGATATACTATTTAAAAATACATATTATGTGTATTCTTAATGAATAATTTAGATAAATAAAAAAATCCACACAATTCCAAATATTACAATTCTATATATTCACACACTACCAAAAAGTGATTTTACTATTCTAACTCGCCCCAAACTCTTATGCTAATACATGCTCATTATGTTTAGCTATTCGAAACCCGTTAAAAATATATACGCGTACACGTCTCAAATTGTATTAAAATTGATTTTACTATCCATTAATTTCTAAAAAAATGTTTAAATTTATAAAATACATATTATCAACAAATTAAAATAACAATAATTGGTTATCTACCTAAAAAAACACTAAAAATGTATACAACAAACAATAATGATAATTTGTATAAATAACAAAACTATTAAAAATAAAATTAAAAGTACAAGTTGGAATTTTTAATATTAAAAGTACAAGTTGGAAAACATACAATCTATGAAACTCGTTTAGAACTTATTATATATTCGTTGGTCTTGGCCAAATATGATTAAATTTTTTGTAACTACACGTTGTCGTCCCAAACACATACAATAATACCACTAATTGCAAAGTTCAACTATTTGAACTCATTTAGGATTTATATTCTCGTGTTCGTCCCAATCTCGATTAGTAATCTATTTTTGTAGTGTCAAGTGATTCAATTATTTTTCTCGTATTAATTAAGTTATCGTTATGTGACAAACATACAATTTTAGTTCACTTTATGAATACAAATTTAATAAAGATTTATAACAGAACAGATAACTATTTATTTGACCAAAATTAATTATAATATTTTATATGCATTTTCAACTCAATAGAGATTAATATAAGTTCAAAGTTGCCTTAAAGATTTTATTATATTTTAACATCATATCTAATTTTTTTATATGAATTTTTCAATTGGTGATTACCACTAAAAATTCAATATGGTCAATGTGGGATTCAGTTTTTCTTTATAATTGTATATATATGTGTATTTTACCATCTTGTTTTCTCCAAAACATGTACATGCTAGTTACCTAGATCCATTTAAATTCATGAAATATAAAAATATCAAATATAAGTGTTATACTAATTGATTACTTGTCCCAATAAAACTCAAATATTATAATGTAGATATTAATAATAAATCGTAAACTGCATGCTAAAATTTTATCTTGTGTCAAATCCATATATTAATATGTGCTAATTATATAAACCCGTTTGAATTAATATATATGAATGGTTACAGTAATTGATTACCCGTCGCAATAATAAAGCAAACATTTATAATAAATAATAAAAGAATAAAACATTTATAAAGTAAACATTTATGAAAAATAATAAAAGATCAAAAGATTACAAAAATAGAGATACTTCCACATATGCATGTTAATACATATTAGTACCCGTCTAAAATGTATAGTCTCATAGCCATCTCAAAGTTCGATAAATTATTTGAACCAGTTTTAAATTATTAGTACAATAAAAAAAATAGAGAAAATTACATGTACACATATAAATTTATGTTTGTACATATATACCAAAATAATATAAATGACAAAAGACTTAAAAGTGGAGAAAATTATAATTGGGCAAGTTGATAAAAGGTCGAATTCACTAGAACGTATATTGATTCTCATTCCAAATATCAATAATTACCCGAAATTGTTCAAATTATATATATATATATATATATATGGGTGTATTAAATTCAAACCATACTCTTAGTCCATAACTAATACCAAATATAATCCATTGGATTTGAAATTGGATGGCCATGATTTAAGAAAACCGTGTATCATTATAGAAGCATTAAC
>JAYDZE010110259.1:0-23739 GCA_034509125.1 Monilaria moniliformis
TGAAGGTCTTCACATAAAATCCCACAAAATTCGAAATTAATAAAGAATGAAAAATAATACAAAATTACTTATTAAACACTATTATGGTAGATACATTATGTCTCAAAATCACGACCCTTCATTTTTTTCCATACACATTATAAAGTTCTTTAATCACTACTCATATATTTTACTATAATAATTTGCAATTTTACACTCATTTTAGCAACACAGTTAGTTAGATTTTAATGAAGTAATTCTTAAAAGTATTTATAAATTCAAGTTGGTTTTAAGACAAATTATATGTTTGTTGACAAATGAAACAAACAAACGTCATACGACAATGTAAAGAGAGAACTGAAACCGCTATATAAGTTTCATGAATAAATCTATAGCTGCTCCATTCGTCAGTCAATTGGTTTTAAGATGGAACTCAATAAATTATTATATCACCATATATACATATCTTAATATTATGCACCATTTTCAAAGTATTTAAATTAATATCGTTTATCTCAAAAGATTAAAATTTCACTAACTATTTTATAAGTGACATATCACAAATGGAATTTCCTTAATCATAAGGTGGATCATAAATAAATAAATTTCTATGATTAGGGTTGTGAAATTTATGCTTGAATGGATTAATTAAACTCGAATTAATTTTGCTCAAGACAAATATATAATTACTTGCACATTAAAATACACAGATGACAGATCCATTTTCACTCTTAACGATGGAATTAATCATTAAATCCTAACTTGTAGTGCTACATACTACAAAATAAAATAAAACAAACTAAATTCAAGAATTTATATTGAAAAAGCAAAATAAAGAAAAAGAAAAAAAAAAGCTTAGGATTATACGGAGGGGAGAGGGAGAGAGAGAGAGAGAGAGAGAGAGAGCCATAAGCAAGCTAAAACCTAGCTCTCAGCCCATCCCTCTTCCAGCTCAAGCCGGCGCCGATTATCAACCTCTCCTCCTTTCACAGCTCGCTCCAATTTCGACACGGCTGCTAAAATAATCTTCGCAGGCACGCCGGAGATCTCCTCCAACCGTTTCAGAAGCCTCCACGTCAACGCCGATTTCTCAAGGCTGAGCCGCAGCCCTAGCCACATCGAAGCCGCCAAGCACATGCGGAACGGCAGCGCCGTCCACCGATCGTTGCACACTTTCAATGCTCTGCACGCCGTCCGCGTAGCCGATCCGGTGTCGATCCCTAGCTTGCCGCACCAGTTGTTGAGAACGCTCTCCGATTTGAGATGATTTACCCGCGGTTTCGACGTTCGCCGCAGCATGACGGTGGAGGAGGAGTCGCCGGAGTAGACTTTCGCCGGTGAGGTGGTGCTGGAGGCGCATGCGGAGGAGCTGGTTGATGAGAGAGATCCGAGATCGTCCTCGTCGGCGGCTGCCGGCAGACAGGAAGGACAAGCGGCGGCGGCGGAGGGGAGACAGCCTACACCAGAGATAAAATCGCCGGTGAAGCTCTTGCAATTGGAGCAGACGGCGCGGCGGACGTGGCGTGCGACGAGGAAGTTAGCCTCGTGGACTTTGGCGTCGCAGGTCCAGCAGAGGAATGCGGCGTCGGAGGGGCAGAAGACGGCGGCCTTCGCATTACAGAGCTCGCACAGCCGCACCTTCATCGTCGAGATGACTGATTTGATTTTAATGTTAACTTTTTTGTTGATATTTTGAAAGGATGCACAATGAAATTGGCAGTTGAGATAGATTCAGATGACGCTGAATTGAATTTGGAGAGTGGTGAATTAATGGAGGTGGAAGTGTTGAGCAGAAGTAATTAACACACACCCACACACAGAGTAGAGAGAGAGAGAGAGAGAGAGAGATAGAGAGAAGACTTCTGCGATGCGAGAGTGAAATTAGGGATTAATGGGCAAAAGTGGATAGGAGAGAGAGACGAGAATTAAGGGAAGGTGTGATCAGCGATTCAGGAATCAGAAATTCAGTGTTTGTGTGGGAGAGAGATCCCAGGATGAGAATGTAGAGAGAGAGAGAGGGAGGGAGAGAAGCGGAGAACGAGTAATCAACACATTTAGAAAAAGGGATGCGATGAATACACCACATATATATAGATCGTATGTGTGTTTAAATCACACACATTAATTGTGTGGGTGGAATTAATTAGTTGGAAGAAAATTGAGGTTTGTGGAATTGAATCGCGGAGGAAAACGAAAGAAAGCAAATACCACCACATACAAACATGTGTACTTATTTTATTCTCTCTCTCCTCTCTCTCTCTTGGAAGTCCACCACACACACATCTCACACACAAACCATGACACAATACACACACAATCTTTAAAATATTTATTTTTCTTCATCAATCCCTGTCCACAGAAACCTCGTTTCCTCGAACAACTCTTCCTAGTCTTTTTCCTTTTCTTTTTTGCACTTACGCCCTTTCTTTTCTTGCCTTTCACATCACTTTTATTATTCTTATTATTATTAATATCACTCCTTGCTAAATATCCTAATTAATCTGCAAATCCTCCATTCTCACAAAATTCTAGCCAGAAGCTGCCACCATTACTCGGCGACGCCGCGACCAGCCATTACCGCTAGCATCAACAGCGCCAGCATCGCCTTCCTCTCCGTTCTCGACCAGTTTCGTCGTCAGCTCCGCCGCGCATCGCGGCTTCGTCCAGCAACACCATCACCGGTCCTCGGTCATTCTCTCTCCCTGATCCAACCACACTACACACACCATACTGATGGTTCCTGGTTGAATTTGTTGGTGTGGTTTCTTGTTGAATAGCAGGGGATTTCCCCGATCAGTTCCTCGGCTAAGCCGACGAGTCAAATCGCTTCAAGGCCTCTGCTGGAGTACATGTTTGATGTGATTCATGGCTTCTTGCAGAGTGTGTGTTACCCTTTTGTGGTTGATGGGATTGTCTTGTTTCATTAAAGATTGAACCTTTGCGTCGTTTCTTGATGGATTGATTGTGGTTTCAATGATAGAATTTGAGGGTTATTACATGATGACAGATTTATTCCATTTCTTCTATAATTTGAAATAAAAAATTTAATGACATATGAGTTAATTAATAATTTAAAATATTGATATGACGTAAAAAAAAGATTTTTTTTAAATAAATTATTTTCCCCCTATATTTTCTATGCAAGTTTACTGTGGTGAAGTTGGAATTAGGAGCTACTACAGGGGATGAAAATGAAATATTGGAGAGATGGGGTAGTGAAGTGTGAATAATCAAAGTTTGTAGGAAATATCTAGAGATTTCAGTTAATTATGATGATGGAGGAGTGGGCAACACGTGGCGCAAATGGACCTTCACGTCGTATATGGCTACGCAGGCTTGTTGTCCTTTTGTTTCCACATGTTCCAACTCTACCCACTCACCACCCTATAAGCTATAATCCAATAAATATTTTATGTTGCTTGCTTCATTAATTAATTTTAAAGTGATTAAGCCTGGACAATTATTAATTTTCACTTATAATACTATTTTATCTAAGATTTATGTGTGCATTTATGAATTGGTACATTTTTTGTAATTACTAAATAGAAAAATGTGAGCCCTTATCGCCACAATTAAGGAATTTATATCACAATTGCAGTTATTTTTATGATCTTGAGAAATGAGAGTAAAGTTTTACTCTATTCTTGCTATAAAATTATGAACATATTTCTTTTTCATCTGTCCCATAAAAATACAAATACTTTTTTTGCACATTATCCACCATAAATTTTTACAATAATACACTTATTATCACAATTTATTTGTAATTATTTTATGTAGCAATATCTCTGAAGTGAGATCATTTCTTCACTCGCAATATATACTAAAGTGGAATTAATTCTCCACTCACAATAAAAATAATATTAGATTTTTTAAAACCCATACCCAAAGATTTGTATATGTTTTTTATGGGACGAAGGAAATATTATATTTGACAGTATAATTTATGAAATATTTGTTTTGTCCAAAAAAAATATTGTTTTATTTGGTGTACAAATGGTATACGACTATTCATTTTTCGAACATAACTCCACACTTTATTTAATATTTCAATCTTACTGAAATTACAATTATTTTTACATTATGAAATCTTTAATAATATTCTCTATTCATTAAAATTAAGTTCACTAACTATTATATTAAAATCTGCGCCAATTCAATCTTATATAATTCATACGGATTTAAAAATAATATATAAATAAAATAATGCTAACAAGAACTAAATGTAAATAATGTCAAGATAAAATGAGCAAGATAATCCTTAATAGTTTAAAAATTCAAAATTTAAAATTTAAAATTCAAAGAAAAAGAGAAAAAAAGGTTGAAAATGATGGGTTAGCAAATATATGAAGATTCACATTCATTCATTTTCATGGGAGGAGATTACTTGCGTGAAATAATCACCAAACTTTTATACTCTACCCCCACTCCCCACTGTAAAAAAACCTAGACGTGCCGGCTTCTCATTGGGCCATCACGCAACCACTAGAATCACCACACCTGATCAATTTCACGATCAGCCACGTGTCGCAAGAGAGGGTGGTGAATGCTGGCGGCTTAAGGGAGTCCACGAAGCTTTCTGTGGTTGTTCGACTCAGGATTTCTGTGACTTACTGCATACATTTCAAATTATCACTCTCTCTCTCTCTCCAATCTCTCTCTAGAATTCTTGTGGAGAAAAAGAAAATCTGTTTGTGGGATTTGGAATGATTAATTATTAGTATATGGCATTGTTCAGACTAATCTTGCCTCTCGTTTTGGGACGTAATTATGAAAATAGTGCACTGATTTTATTTGAGCATCATGGGATTTATTTTTGGTCCCACAATTCCTCCTAATCTTAGATCACCTGTCACGTTTTTCCCTTTTCCTTTAAGCCACATGCTGCTGATATTATTTTTTTTGTATATTTTCAGACTTAGATAAACTTCACTAATTTAGAGTTGAATAAAATTATTTTAAAAATTGGGTGTGATTAGTTCATGCTCGTTTTGGTTTTTATATATAAAAAATCGATAATTAACCGACCGTATGGGTACAATTAAATGATTATGAAAATATAACTATGTTAAATTAAGTTATTTAATAATTATTTTTGCTAAAGAAAAGTACAATACAAAATTAAATCTGGCTTTATATTTTTGTATAGTATAGTGAAGGTGAATGATGATGATGAATGATGAATGATGGTGATGATGGTGGTGATGGTGATGATGGTATGGTAGTATGATACTATTGGTTGTAGCAGATTAGATTAGGGATGCTTAATTATACAGACAATTGGGAGCCACAAATTCTGAACATGTAACCACATTTCTATATTTAGACCTTTCTTTAACCACTCAATTACATTCAATTTGGGATAGCCAAGATGCCCTGTTTCTTTCTAGTAATCTGATGCCTCGCTCTTTTCTTAATTTCGAAAATATTTTCCTTCACTATTATAGTTTTGGAATATTTGTTTATATTATTACCCTCAAAAGTTTTTTCGACTATATTCAAATGGTGAATGTCTTCTCTGTAAATCGAAAATTCTAGGAATCAATATAGTTAGAGATGAAATTGTTTTTGAAAGACACTACATTTGATCGAACCGTTGATTAACATCGAGTAAGATGAGACAATTAGATTACTCGAACTCAATAAAACAAGCAATTTATTAGCATTGTGATTGAGATAATATTAAATGAAAGAGTCTTGTATAAAACCGTCTCACGAAATCAAGATCCAAATCAAAACTCATATCCAATGACATATTTGTAATTACAAATACTCAGATATTGACCACAGAACTATTTGACACGAGTATCTTATCTGGGCTTAATCAATACTACCAACAGTCCCTTAGATGCAACTCATTTCCTTTACGCCCCTAGTAATTGAGCAAGAAAAGAAAAAGGGGAATAACTGATAGAGATGCATCAAAGACAAAAGGAGAATGGTGGAAGTCGTTAGATGGTCTGGCTGAATGAAGAAACTCAAGAGTCGTGAAAGCATTGCATTTGCAGCCACAAAATGATTCCTCAATTTTCAGCCATTCACAATCTGCACCTCACATTGATTATTTTTTTCAAACATGAAACATGCTCAACCTACTTACGCCAGCCTACTCGAATAGAGCTTCCATCTCGTCCTCCACTGCTCTGTGTCGTATAGCCTCTGCACACGTGTCCTGATTTTATATGTGGTTTTCACCATCACACATAAATCTTGACAATGGACGATCCATATTGTGTGGAAGAGGATGGCACAAGTTATATAACTATACCACTTATTATGTCTGTTCTGTATAGAGGAGAACTCCGTTCCTGAATCGCCTTTTTTTACGATTTTATAAATGAGAGTTGGACCTGAGATGGTGTCATAGATATCTTTTGCTGTTAGATAGATGGCTGGCGAATCCCCTTGCATCGGCTTCCAATTGCTCGATATACCCGTTGAAGGCAGGATTGTAAGTAGCGGCCTTATGCAAGTAGTTCAATGCCTCAGCTCGGCGGTTTACATTGGCTAAAGCGCTAGAGTGCCATTAAAGAAAATTTAAGAATAAACCATGAATTCAGAGATAGGTTAAATTTCAAGAGACAACAAGTAGATATGCTAGAAATGGCAAAGATGGGGGTGAGTGCGGTATTACCTTGAGAGGATAATTAAACCGTCGTAGTAGTGGGCTCTGCTATTTGAATCTTGGGGCTCTTTCATCTGAGCTATTCTTTCTAGGTGCACAAGACCCTCTTCCATCTTTCCCTGAAACGGATAACATAGTTTATAAGGCGTTCGACAACCTAGGAAGTGATGATTGGCACCTAGTGGCAGACTCCACAAGCTTGTTTTTTTGAAAAATCTAGATATATGCTGTTTGCAAATTTATAGGATAGCAAATAATGTACTATTTTCTGCTAGACAAGCTCTTGTTCGGATACTATGTCATGAAAATAAACAGTCCTTATCGAAATCTTTTGCGATCCAAAGTAGCATGGAAGTTTAGATAGTACCTGAAGCATGTTCGCAATACCCGCCCATTGAGATGAAAGAATCAAAAGATCAACTTCTTCAACTTCTGCAGGATTCCTGGCGTCAAGTAGCTGAATCAAAGTTATAGAGACCATTAGAGGAAGTGGCGTTCATCATTATATTTCAGTTTTTTAAGGTAATTCTAGATACAGATAATAGAGATGGATGCTGAACGGACATGATATTGACTCAAGCAACTGAGATCATAACATCTATTGGATAATTATCTAAATTGGAGAAAATATGTACTTTAATACAAGATTTAAGAAGACCTTTGAAATAGCCTTTTCTAGGCAGTCAGCAGCATCAGCATAATGTTCTTTTTGTAACAGCGTTTGTCCCATAATAAGCAAAGCTCTTACATGCCCCGGATCCTTGTCGAGGGCGACTCTGCAGTTCATATACCAGCAAATCCAACATTAACATAAAGGAAAAAGCCAATCGTCTAATGAGCAAAGGTTTTGTTACCTTAGTAATGCAATTGCAGCATCTTTTTGGCCACCACCTAAGATTTCAATTGAAAGCTGTTTACACGTGCTCAAATAAATTAATAGGAAAAACTTCGTACGTACTTTTAGACTATTAAGAAAATGCCAAAACGTCACTCACGGAAACCAAGTCTTCAGGTGATAGGGTTTGCGCGGACATTTCTCCCTCTTTTGTCCGTATAACAGTATCTGCTGCTACAGAGCTGCCTCTTTGAATGACGGTTGGAGCTACTGCTGAAGCATTCATTTCAGGAAGCCCCAAATACCGAAGAATATTAGGATTGTGGAGACATAATAGCTGAAAGGCAAACAAGAGGAGCAAAGAAATTGATACGGTGCTGTTTCATAACAAACAAAACATTTGTTTTATGCTAGGATCTTGAAATATTATCTTATAAAACAAACAAAAAGATTATCATTTCACGGAAGTTCTTTTTTGATCTTGGACCATTAAAGGTAAATTCTTCTCACAGGAAATAAGAAGTTTAAAGATTTTGCAGCACATATGTCGTAATTTTCGGAACAATCATACCAACCTGTATGAGACTGAATGTACTATTGGTAAACCAATATATTAAGGATCCCTGCAAGATATGAACAAACACAAATTAATTATATGTAAATATCTACATGCCACAACATTATGCAAGAATGTCACATCCAGAAAATTTTACAGTCATTACCTGGGGAACATAGAACGTAGTAATCAATATAGGCAGTGTCAGCAGTTGCAAATAAACCTTGTATATCTATATAGCAAAGGAAAAAATCAGATTGTCAGTGCTACTCTAATACCCTCACAAACACAGAACATTAGAGAATATAGATCTATATATAAATAAGGATTGATTATGATGTAAACAAGGATTTAATGGAGGGAAGAAAGACGGATGAATCAGAGAGAGCATTTGCATGACTTCAATAAGTTCAGTACACCTTTGCTAATAAGTTTAAGGTGCCTGGTACATGTTGAAGTGATGACTTCCGAAGAGACAGCTGAAAATCAGAGAAAATAAGCTCTATGGATTAGATCACGGACCAAATTAAATATACTTTACGCATGATTATGGATCAGAACAAATTATCAGCAGTTCAGTAGAAATCTCAAATAAAAACCTTTCAAGATCTAAGCGCACTAAAGTATTATCCCTAACCTGAACATTAGCAAAATGCAAGCCTGCAATGCACAGTGGGAAAATAGGCCCCAGTGCTCCATGTGGATATTCAGTCAAGTTCAATGACCATAACATTCCACCCTGCAATATTTTAAGATGAAATTTATGTTGCAAGTAACTGAGTCACCAAAAAAAAGAAAGAAAACAAAGAACTCATCTTAAAACTATACGAGTAAAACAAGGCATGATGATAATATATAAAAATAATGCATAAAGCAATTCAAAACAAATTTGTCTGGTTTAGAAGTAACATACAGTATCGAAACCAGGGTAATGATCCAGTGACATTTTACGAACACTCATGAGCCACAAGAAAAAGCAAGGTACCTGCATATTAATTAGATGCACAAGAGAAAGAAGTATGAAACTCTATCTAATATACAATTGGATAAAAAGAAGCCAACTGCAACTGGAGTCCTTGATCAGTAGGATATAGCATTTAACTAATGCTTGGGGGTACTAAGCTTTTTGTCTTAAGGAAAGACTTTGGAAGAGGAGTCAAGATATCGAGTATACTGAATATTGTAGTAATGGGGAAGTCTGTTTCTGTTTTCTTCATAATCAATCTTTCCCCAAGGCACAAATTCCGACTGGAATCATAATGAAAAATACAATGGATTCATAAATGATGGTCATCGGTAGGTGAATTATGATTCTGAACACACATGACTGCATGCCGTATCATTTTGCAAGAATAATTTTTTATTGGCTAGGGGCTGAACAAACAGGATAGTATAACACAAGGAAAATAACCTGAATAGCAACCGAGGAGAAGAACCAAAACACTGAAGGGCACCCAGCTGCCTCCTTTTCCTTCCAGAAAAGGGCAAATTGGTCTCTGAAACTTTGTCCTGACAGAGGTGGTGGAATAGGCGGAGGTACTATTAGGAATACAAAAGACAAAAATCATATGTTACGTTTCAGAAATTAACTTCCCTTCACCATATATCCTACTTCCATACAAACGATTACTCACATTGAGGCAGCAGGTCTCCTATTATCCTCAATTTCTTAATCTGCAACACGATTAAAGGAAATATTGCAAGTCTCATAGCCACAGTAGATGAACAGATTATGATCCACCTACAGAATTCAACTTATTCAGTCAGTTTCCAATTACTAAATTACAGTAACCGCTCTAAGTCAATTAAACACAAAAGCATTGATCTAGTAAAAGGAACTGCAGCAGTAATCAAACTCCATGAAAATCATAACCAATAATGATGGAAAAAGTACCAAAATAGGAAAGTTCAAACACAAGGTTCATAAACATAAGCTGGAAGATGTAAAACAGTTCCAGCCCCAAAGTCAGGTTCCTAATCGCATTTGATGGACGATAAACAAATAAAATCAATCAAATTCGGTCAAAGTATCCGATATTCAATTTCCGAGACTTGATCATTTCCACACTTCTGATACTGCAAGTTCTCGGTAGAAATTCAAAAAAAAAAAAAAAGGAGCTTCAATCCACGCAAAGGAACACATATCGAAGTGAATTCATCGTTCCTACCATGGCAAGCCAGTAACATCGTGATAAGAATCGAGCAAGGAGATGAGAGTTTGAACCGGAAGAAATTGCTCGCCCGGCTCAAAGGCGCCGGTCTGAGTTGAGAATTGTCGAGGAAAGGAGCTGCAATTGAGAGATGAATGCCAGTAGAGCTCCGACGATAGACGATGACTGTAATCACGCCGACCGTCACGGTAATGGTGGTCTGAGCTGATAAGCAGCGAATGGAAAGAATAAGAGGAAGAGTAGTAGCACAAGAAGCGACGGAGCGCCGGCGGCGGCCGAGAGCGGCGAAATTTAGTTATGGTGGAGAGTCGCATGGTTGATAAACCCCGGGCTTTTGGAGGTAGGAAGATTTAAGGGGCTTGTCGCTTGCTTAGAGGTAATCCGTGTTTAGTTCAGTTGAGCAATAATTAAGTACTACTATATTTTTATTTTTGACAAATATCACTTTAAATTTTATCAAAATTATGTTTTAAAATAAGAAAGATAAGAACCATTTATTTAAGTTTCCACACTATCAATTTTATATCAAAAATTCCGGATTATTTTTCAGCTTCTAGAATCTTGACGTAATTTGTCGAATGTCTATATAATTATTACTTTTGTTACTATAAATGATATGACACAAAACATCATAATATTATACCTTAAAAAGAAAATTTACTCACTCAAGAAATTGGATATTTCAAAGATAAAAACCGACGTCAGTAAAAATAAAAATTATACAGTAGTATTCGACGAGCAATGTCAAAATTTTGAAAATCAAAAAATAAACATAGGACATTTTTGATACAAAGCAAAATTCAAATAAAAATCTTCATTAAAAAAAGTAAAATAAAGAATTATTTACACAAAATAAATTGGTTAGAGCACAAAGCCCTCACAAACCCTAGAATTACAAAAACGCCCACTTCATCTCTCCGCAGATCATCATCTATCTCCCCCAAATCTTCCTGCAATCCCCACCGTTCATTTTCCCGCATTCCCGATCTCCGTCGTCATCAACCGCCTCCGCCTGATCCGATTGCCGGCCCACGAGCCTTCGATGTTATAATATCTCGATTAATGGTCTCGCGATTTTCTCCATGTTCACTTTACCAAAATTTCATTATTATTCTTTTAGTTGCGTTTCCTGTTTTCATATTTTCTTTTTGTCTGAAATGATTGATTACCAAATCGAGGAAGTTGGTGACAAGTATCAATCTTTTTTCCGTTTTTTATCCTTTCTTCGGATTAATCTATAGCCTTTTCAGTTCACGGCTTTAGGTGATAGGTTTAGCTGATTTTTATATTGAATCTTGTTGAATTAGTTGTTATAAAGTAGAATATTGGTTGAGAAATAAACTGCATTTCTGTTTGTTAGCTGCTCTATCTCTATGTTATTGTTTCCCTTTAAAACTTCAAGAACTGATTGTTTGAGCTCGTGGAGAGTGTAAGTGCTTGAAAAGTGAAGTTCCTTACTTTTCCTAAAATTTCAGTGAAAATGGAGGGAATTCATGGAGGGGAACCGGGGATGATGCATTATTTGCAAGATCAGAATCATCATGGACTGCATCATCACCATATGAGCAACGGGAACGCCATTGATCAAGACGAGCATGGCGAAGAGAACAACATTGTAACAACTGGAGGGGTGAATGAAGTCATGGATGGGGATGTTGGAGCCAATATGGGGAACCAATCTGATAATGGCGCAATGATTCCGCACGTGGGGGGCGGCGACAATAGTAATCAGCTCAGTCTTTCCTTCCAGGGTCAAGTTTATGTGTTCGACTCCGTCTTACCTGAGAAGGTTCTCTATTTTCTATTGACCTTAACTTGATCAATTCAATATGTTGGAGGGATGGAATCATAAGCTTAGAGTTTTGAATAATAAAGTAAAAGTTTTCTGCTTGATTTTGGTGTGAGATCCATCTGCCAGTGCTTGTGCGTTTCCATATACAAGATGATCTGGTTTATTTATCTGTACGTGTATGGCAGCTTGCTTTTACATGAAAAAAGCGATTTCACGCATAAGATAAAGATTTCTTTCTGTTATTCTCTGCTGTATTTCTGTGGTGTGATATATTCGTGCCAGTAGATGCGTGTGGTTCCAAGTACAAAATAATCCTATCCGTTTCTCTATTTGTGCATGGGGAGCTTACCTAGAATCTAAGTGAAGGGAGATTACATGTAGAGGATAAAGTTTTCTATTGTTTATTATCAACCGGACAATGCATTGTCGGTATCCATATATACACCTAAGGTGTTTCGAAGTACTTGAAAGTTGAAATAAATGCTGTATTTCTGAACTTTAGTGCACTATATGTATATGGCACATATTAAGTGCCAACATTCTGATCTATTTCATATGAGAGGCATCTCTAGCATTACGTAATAGCTTTAAGGTGACATCACCCTCACCTCACATATTTCATTGTTTGGATATCCCTTCAGGTTCAAGCTGTACTTCTTCTACTGGGAGGACGTGAAATGCCTCCTAACATTCCTACTGTTCCAGTATCTTCTCCAAATAACAGGGTATGTTATCTCTGATTGGCATTTACTATTTTTCTTGTTTCTGTTTTATCAGGGCCCTTTTCACTTGGTATCTTCTTTCTCTTGTTGATAGGGTGTATCCAGTACTCCACAGAAGTTCAATGTTCCTCAGAGATTGGCTTCACTCATAAGATTCCGCGAAAAGCGGAAAGAGCGAAATTTTGACAAGAAAATACGTTATACAGTTCGGAAGGAAGTTGCTCTAAGGTATGGGAATTCCCTTGTAGTGTCAATCAAGAAAATACGTTATATCAATCAAGTTTCTAGGTCAGATTTGGAATTTTCCAATAGACTTGTTTAATTAGATATTCCTGCTTTTAAAGGATGCAACGAAACAAAGGCCAATTCACATCTTCAAAACTGAACCACGATGATAGTGCATCAGCAGTGTCAAGCTGGGACTCAAATCAGAGCTGGGGAACTGATGGCAATGGGTCACATGTTCAAGATGTTTCGTGAGTTTAAATTGGACATACATTTTACTATGTTTTGTGCTTCACTTGCTATAATGCTGATAATATGCTGTATCATGTTTTCGTGCTTGCTCTCATTCCTGATCAATTTGTCTTCTTACAATTTTTTCAGGATGTATTGTTCGTCCATATTATTGGCTTCATTTTCCTTTTCCACTATTTGATGTGTGCAGGGATGTTTGATGACTTGTGAATCTTATACTATAAAACATTCTCTGCAAAGCCTAATGATATAAATATGAGAAACAGGAGATTAGGATGTCATTTTCAATTCTATTCCAAAGTATCCATATAGATACTTTGCATGGACTTAGTAACCATTTTTTGGGGTTCTGAAATTTATCATGTTGCTGCTTTATGGTAGCTACTACTCTTTGCTAAAATGCCAAAACATGAAAACAGGCAGAAAAGGGATACTTATCTATGGAGATTGATGTCTAAATGAGCACAATGTTGACTTCAAAAGAGAAAAACATTTTGCAAATTCTTCAAAAGTTGATTTTTTTTTCTTTTTCTCTTTATTGAGAATATTGTCATCTATCTAGGAAATAAGAATTCGAGCACCAATTTGGCATCTACGAGATGTGGCATGACTATGTATGAAACTAGAAACAATGCACTTTAATCACCTAATGATCCTCTCACATCTGAGGCTGAGCTAGCTCCTTTTTCTATATTGATGTGTCAGTTGCCGGCACTGTGGTATCAGTGAGAAGTCTACTCCAATGATGCGTCGTGGCCCAGAAGGACCAAGGACCCTTTGCAATGCCTGTGGACTCATGTGGGCAAATAAGGTAAGTTAGGGGATCCAAAAATTACATTTTACTCATGTCTACCATATTACCTATAAAACTCCTTATGCCGTCCTTTTCACTGATGCGACTTTTCACTGATGCGATCTGTAATAAACTTATCCTGAACATTTTCTGAGATATCTTCTACTTTGCCTTTGTTATCATCGTGTTGCTAATCTACCAAATCTCAATCACTTGCCTCCTTATTTGCACCGACTATCAGTTGAAAGGAATAATCTTGATTTAGAGTTGGTTGTGAGCTTTCCCTCTCGTAAATTCATTACACCAAATGCTTTAGTAGTAGGTGTATAAGCTGTAGCTGACTTGCTCAAGGTTGTTACAATGTAGAATCAAAACAGCCTAATGTTGTCATTTCAGGGAACTTTGAGGGACCTATCAAAGGCAGCCCCACTTGGAGCCAACCCTCCGCGCAACAGAAGTGAGGAGGTACGATTCCACAAAAATTTAGAACCCTCGACTATTCTCCTGATCGATTCTTGCTAACCTAACAACACATGTATCCTTCCGCCTCTTGGCAGAATGGGAATTTTGAGGCGGAAGAAATGGTTCTGAGCGCTGCTGGGAACGGCAATGATTCGTCGTGATGATGGATTCATTTAGCTCTATAGCACTAATAGAAATGACAAATGTAACTAGCCTAGCTTCAGCTGTTTTTATGTATTAGGTGAAGTGGGTTTCAGACAAGGTAAAGTCTTTACAAAGAGAATGCATTTCTCTACATGTGATTGTTGAATCAGATGCTCTTTTGAGTTTATAATGGCTGTAACATAATATTAATATGGGTTTTACTCTGTCTCTTTCTCTCTCTGGCTTTTTGTTTTGTGAATGAATCATTAATTTGAGAAATATAGCTAAATCTAAATTTTTTCTTGAGGAATATAGCCCAATCAAAAGTATACCATGTTAAAAAGGGTAAATTTGCTCTTTTTCTTGATATGTGATTTTTGAGAGCTTACTTTGTTGGAGAATAGAAAAACTTCTAATTTATATAAATTTTTTTGCATAATATTTATCTTAAAAAAGAAATAAATTTGCGTAATACCATTACTTTATTAAAAGTGTTTTTTTTTAATTACAAGTAGCGTAGATCATCATAATTAAAATATTACACTGCACAATGGCAGGTGCGGCAACTACTGGGAAACTGCACGAAATTTGAACCCAAGACCTCATTTTTTTTAATTACAAGTAGCCTAGATCATCATAATTAAAATATTACACTGCACGATGGCGGGTGCGGCAACTACCGGGAAAACTGGACGAAATTTGAAAACAAGACCTCATTTGTATATACCATTGACTTTAGTGAATGGCTATAAACGAATCCAAATTAATAATCCCATCTTTAATCACCTTTTAATTATCCAATTCGGCTAAATCACTCGATTAAGCCTATTAATGCAAATATCCACTCCTTACTTTAGATTTTTATTAAGCCGGCGAAAATTTAATAATATTCCACGACAATATTTCCACGAAACGCTGACGTGTCGCCTTCCCATTCGCCATCTTAATTAAGTATTTTCTAATGGAAGAAAAATCAATGCCGATCCCTTCATTTTCACTTTCATTTTTTTGCTATTTCGATATTTTTTTTACCAAATAAAGGAGGTTTATGTCCGCCGGGAGAAAAATCCTCCGTATCGGAATATCTCAAAGAGGATTATCGCTCCATTTTCTGCAGATCGCTTTGAGATCTTCTCGATTTCTCCATTGGTTGATGTTGTAGTCTTTCAATTTTTCAATTGCTGCTGGATTTTTTTTTCTTTTTTGATTTTGGGAAAAAATGGCGAGGAGTAGATCCTCCATCAGCAAATGGAGGTATCTAAATCCTGCTTATTATCTGAAGCGGCCGAAGCGATTGGCTTCGCTTTTGATTTTGTTTGTCTGCGCGACTTTAGTTGTGTGGGATCGGCAGACTTTGGTGCACGAGCACGAGGTACATTTTGTATATATTTTACATTGTTTTTAGGTCGTTTGATTTTGTTTTGATGTGTGAAAGATGATCTGAAGATGTTAGGCATTTTGTGTTGGTTGAATTTTGTAATTTGGTTGGTGGCTGATTTTCTTTGTGGTGGACTTGTCTGTGTGATCTTCTGATGCTGATGTAGAGCATGGTACGTGGTAAGAGTATAGGGGCTTCTTGTTTTCCTATTAATAGAGCTAACGAGTGACTAGTTCAAGAAAATATCTGTTGATATGGGTGCTTTCCAGCTGGTGTTTTGGGATTCAGTTCGATTAGATTAAAAGAAAAGGATGTCTTTTATGTTTGCATGTGTTTGGAAGGTGTAAATGCGAAGCCTTCATGTTCTTTTGGGTGTGGAAGTTCCAAATTGAAACTGTCAACGTTGTGGTTCTTGTCAAACAAATGGACCTTCACAGTGACTGGTCAGATCCAGTCTAATTCTATGATATTTAGGTGGTTCATATAGTGCGTCTGCTACGATACTTTAGTTATGCTCTCCCAAAAATTGAGTGAGTTTTATGATTACGTTAGTGGATGCAAGTACTTGTGAGGGGGGGGGGGGGGGGAAACTTGGTTGGAGTTGTATCGTTACTGAGTACTAATGTAATGTAATTAAAGCCAACATGTTGGCTTGATTTTGTAGTGGATCTTCTTCTTGATATTTGATTCCTTGATGAAAATAATGACTTGTGCTATTGCTGCAAGTAAATGCTTATTGTATTACTGTCCAGGAAGAGGTGTCTAAATTGACTGATGAAGTAACTCGGCTTCATAATATGGTAAGGTGTTTAATTTTCTTAGTTTATCTTTTCTTTTGGTGTCTTGGATGTTGCTTTTTGGTTGAGATTATAAATTACATTTCAGCTCGAAGAATTGAAGGCTGGGCATAGTGGTGTGGCTGTGGGGAATGAAAATGTAATTGAAGAAAGCAATGAAAGAAGGAAACTAGATGTTTCTGAAGACCCAATCGACATTGAACGAAGAGGAAAAGTTAAAGATGCTATGGTTCATGCATGGAGTTCCTATGAAAAGTATGCTTGGGGCCATGATGAACTCCAGGTGTGTTTTTATTCGTATTTGTGGCGCTCTTCAAGAATATGGTAAAGCCTCTACAAATTGATAATACTGATGAGAATTTACGATTGTCAGCCTCAAACAAAGAATGGTGTTGATAGCTTTGGTGGTCTTGGAGCAACTCTAGTTGATGCTCTCGACACACTATACATAATGGGATTAGATGAGCAGTTCCAAAAGGCTAGAGAGTAAGTTTTGGACTACCTTTATGGCCTTATTTTTATGAGCAGTTAAGTTGATTTTTCTATCTAAATATGTAAAGTTGATGAAAGTTTACTAGAGACTCAAGCATCCCATCTAATATGAAGATTGATCTGCAGTAATACATGGCCCTTTCTGGAACATAATTCTTAGTGTTGTCAGTACTATTTTTCAGCTAGTAAACATAATTCTGTTTTTCTTTGCACCATTCAAGATTTACATCACCATATACATCTCAATATCAGATTCCATAAAGTAGAGATGTTAATAGGATTAGGGAGTTAATGATATTGTGATTCCTTGCTTTCCGTGTTTCTCCTTGTAAGAAACTTTACTGAAGTACTTAATTTATTTTGGGTGCGATGTCACTGTTTATTCCTATATTCTTGATGCATAGCAAGTTTTTTATGGCAGGTGGGTTGCAGAGTCCCTGGATTTTAACAAGAATTATGAAGCCAGTGTCTTTGAGACAACCATAAGGTTGCTTTATAAGGTTTAATATGTCTTTTATATTCCTCTAGTTGATTTCTTTTACCTGAAGCTGACCTTCAAATTTGCTAATCAATTCATAATCATTTTATAAGGAAAAGAAAGATTCCTGAATGCTGTACTTAAATTGTACTTTATGTTTGTGACAATCCAGAGTCGTTGGTGGACTTCTCAGTGCATATGATCTATCTGGAGATAAACTTTTCCTTGAGAAAGCAAAGGATATTGCTGACAGGCTGCTGCCTGCTTGGGATACTCCTTCTGGCATCCCTTTTAATATTATTAACTTGGCCAATGGAAATCCACATAATCCTGGGTGGACAGGGGTAAGTATTATTTAACTTAGGAATTGCATATGTTGCTTTGCTAATAAAAATTATCCGTGTTTGTGTTTCCATGGTTTGATTTTATTGAAGCACTGCCACTGAGTTATTTTACGAGATGATCTCGCATGTAAAGTGACGACAAATAATTCTTACTCTAGGGTGACAGCATTTTGGCAGATTCTGGCACCGAGCAGCTGGAATTTATTGCTCTTTCTCAGAGGACTGGGGATCCCAAGTATCAGCAGAAGGTCTCACTCACCCTCTCTCTCGACACACACACACACTGAAACATGAGACAGATGCAGATGGCTATGGAGAGTTAACTGTAAAAGTAGCTATATTGAAGCATTATTGTGATGTGACAGTGCGTTCTGTTCATGGGGTGTAAAACTATATCTACATATATAATTTCAGGATCCCAATGGCAGGCATACTGATTATTTTCCTGTTAAACCTTGAGAACTTTATTACCACAAATTGATTATGTGATGTTTCAGGTGGAAAATGTCATTACAGAGCTAAATAAAACCTTTCCCGCTGATGGTTTGCTACCCATATATATCAATCCACACAAAGGATCTAGATCGTATTCAACCATAACTTTTGGAGCCATGGGGGACAGGTATCTCATTTTACGGTTACGAATTGTCACCTATTTTAGCATATATTTTCCCTTCTGAGCACAGATTAATTATGATGGTCAAAGGTGGTTTTATAAGGTTTTCTAACATTTTGACGGAAGGACATGGAACTGTGCAGTTTTTATGAATACTTACTCAAGGTCTGGATACAAGGAAATAAGACCAGCACAGTCAAACATTACAGGTAATGATCCAACAGCTGTTTTGTTCCATGTAGATACATATTTGTACATATCACAGGTTTAAAACGATATGTAAGGCCTTCAGTTTGATGCATTTCATATTCTACTCCTTTCGAGAACTTTATGATCAGCCACCCACTGTATAATATATTCCTAACAGGGAAATGTGGGAGACATCAATGATTGGTCTTGAAAGCTTGGTGCGGAGAACAACCCCGTCTTCTTTTACTTATCTCTGTGAGAAGATTGGAACTTCTTTAATAGATAAGGTGGATTTTATAGTTGGCATAACATTTCCTTAATGTGTTGACTTTCAATAAAACATCTCACATATTATACATTTGCAGATGGATGAACTAGCATGTTTTGCACCAGGCATGATAGCATTGGGCTCTTCAGGTTATGCTCCTGATGAATCCAAGAAATATTTATCTCTGGCTGAGGAGGTAAACATGCCGAATTCTCACCTAAGCTTCTTGAGTGATAGGCCTGTGAGGTAGAGTGCCATTTACTTTTTTTATTGGATTACTTTGAACATTTTTGCAGCTAGCTTGGACCTGCTATAACTTCTACCAGTCTACTCCTACAAAATTGGCTGGAGAAAACTACTTTTTCAATTCAGGGCAGGTGAGTCTCTTTGATCTACTGTTTCTAAATATTTCAAGAAATACTGAGAGTGAAAGGGATAATGTTTCTTTTCTATTTTGCTTTCTTGTATTTTAGGATATGAGTGTTGGAACATCATGGAACATATTAAGGCCAGAGACAGTTGAGTCACTCTTCTACCTCTGGCGTTTAACTGGAAATAAGACATATCAAGAGTGGGGATGGAATATATTTCAAGCATTTGAGAAGAACTCCCGCACAGAGTCTGGATATGTCGGACTAAAGGATGTGAGTATTCCTGACTTCTGAATACTTTCAATATTTTAGTCATCATAGACTCCCAACGATCTTAAAAGGGACACATTTGAACTATAAATATTCTAAATTTCCCTTGAAACTGAATATTCAGGAATATGCATATCTCTTATGGCTATTAAGACCTAATGCTGCTAGAGCTGCATTTATATGCTTCAGAGTCACCACTAGCCATCTTAGGTGTCCTTTAATATATGCCCGTCTGCATTGGCCGTTAAAGGCACAAATTACATGTCTTCTTGAATGGTAATATTTTCCTCATCTTCCTGATCATACCTGACTATTTGGTCTCTCGTTTCCCAGGTTAACACCGGTGTAAAAGACAACATGATGCAAAGCTTTTTCCTAGCAGAGACACTGAAGTATCTGTACCTTCTCTTTTCACCTTCCTCAGTCATTTCACTTGACGAATGGGTTTTTAACACAGAAGCACACCCTATAAGGATTGTAACCCGGCATGACCATGCCACGGGGAAGTTGGGAGTTTCAGATGGTGGCCATCAAGAAACCCGGTCACGTGCCAGGAGAGAAGGCCGTTTCCATGGCAACTAGGTGGCTTTAGATGTATTTCATTGCATATCATATAGGCTATAGCCCGAGAGGCCAGCAACCAGACGTATCGAGGAGCACCACCGAGCATATGAAGAGACATCGAGGTGCAGAATAATACAGGCTCGTACAGATTTCTTGTGCATTGCTTGGCCTCATAGTAGAATAGCTTTTGATTTGTAACATAGAATTGTTAGATAATGTTGTTGATTCATGACACCTGTTTTGTATGTTGCGGATTCGCACAAACTTTGGCAAGAGATGTATTTTGGAGATGGCATATGCTTCAGATATTTTCGTTGCTTGAAGTTGAACTTGTTTCTACTTCAACTAAACTATAAATTCAAATAAAAATGCCATCACCTTAAAATTTCAACACTTTGGTATTTGCTTTGGATTTTACAGATTATTAGATCACTAAATTTCCTAAGGAAGTACTATTTTGTAACAAACTTTTATCCTTTTTTCAATAGTGTCACAATTTTAAAATTTTGGTAAATTTGAATGTTTATTTGAAAGTAAAGTTGTAATTATGATAAATTTTACTAAAACATACATACTTAAAAATAACATAATTATAGCAGTCACGCACTACATATTGCAGAAACTATAAGTTGCTTTATTACACATGACAAACAAAACATATTTATTAACATAACTTATATGTCCAAAATTATAGAACTCAGGTTTGAGAGAGAGAGAGAGAGACAGGAGGGACTGAAGAATATGCGTCCACTATGGAAAGCTAATAACAACACCTTCCTCCACAACTCCTACAAACACCACTCCTCCGCCCGCCGCCGGCAAAATCCGAGCTTGACGGCAAAATCCTAGACCCTTTTCCGCCAACAAGAGAGAGACACGGGCCTCGCATTTCCCCACGTCATGCGTTAGCTGATTCTTCTTCATTTTACTCAGTACTATTACTCTCGTTCACGAGCCGCAATGCGATCGTCTCTTCTCCTCTCTCGCCTCCGCCATGAACGAAGCCGCCATTTCCCCTTCCGTTGCTCCATTGCTCAGTTTCACGCCCCTCTCTCCACGCGCGAGCCGGAAAAGGAAAATACTAATTTGCATGAAAACAAATTTGTTGATTCCGATTATGATTGTTCTAGCTCTCAACGGCGGCGTTCCGTCGCATTTGGGCGTTTTCTAGCGGCGAACTCTCTGTCGAGAGATGTTCCTCCGATTTTGCCCGGTTCTAATTTTCTCCACACGCCCACCTTCACACGAAGTCAGTGATTTTTCTTGTTTCCGTTTTTGTCGGTGTTTGCGGTTTGTGTTAGCTTTTTGTTATTAGATATTGGTGCTGTATGCAGGTTTTTTCACGAGACCTAAGAAGATTGAAAAAGATTGAGAAGATTGCAGTTATTGATCATGGGTATTTTCTTTTTGCTTATTTTAGTTTTTCTTGATTTCGAATTTCCATTGTTTTAGAATTGAGTTTCTGGCGTTAAAAGTTAAGTTATTACATTTTTAGAGATTGAGGATGAATAGGCAAGTATAACATTCTTGTTGCTTTCCTCATGCCTATGAATTAGCCATAACAAAAAAAGGTAGGATATCACTGGTTCCTCAGCTATTTTAGCATAGTGTGAACCTTTGCCAATGTCAAGGGCACGAGATGTTCGTTAACCTATTTGAGTCTTTTTGCTGAATGCAACCTCTCCTTTTTACCGGTTAATGTTATGGTTTGTTTCCTAACGTGACATTGTTCCTTTAGCCAGCGAGCTGTCACAACTGCACTCTGTTGCAACTTTCTCGTTTTCTCTCTGAAATTCGGTGTCTGGTTGTCCACCTCGAGCCATGTGATGTTGGCTGAAGTTATTCATTCAGTTGCAGATTTTGCAAACCAGGTACTTTGTTTCTTCTTGTTCTTTGTTCAATGTTAGTGATTTTTTACCTATCTATCAATGAACCCTGTTGCTGTGAAATTAATCAACGGTGTCCTTGTTCATGCCTCGCAGGCTCTTCTTGCTTATGGTTTAAGTAGCTCACGCCGGGCACCAGATGCTCTCCATCTGTAAGGCTTACTCTGATATTTCTATCTATATATTGTATATAAGTTCTTAGCCTCGTGTAGAGAATTTTGTGTGAGTTTTGAGGTGTCTAAAACTTACAAGGACCTTTCCAAGTAGTTCACAAAAACTTCTCAGTGTTTTGCTTTCTAGTACCTTCAAGCTTTGACAAGACTTTTCTACTTTAATTGTTTTTCCGATCAAAGTAATGAATATGCAATGATTCTTTGTTTGTTTATTTGAAATGTTAACTTATTTGTATCGTGTAACTAGATTCTGGACTTTATACATGTCATGATGTGGGGCTGAATTTTGTCTATAGTTATATCAAAGATATGGTTATTCGAAGGAACGATTTGTCTGGTCTTTGATTTCTGCTGTTGGTATATTTTGTCTTGGTTCTGGTGCCACGATTGTTCACGGAGTTCAAAACTTATGGACTTCTCAGGTAACCAAACTTTCAAGCTCAATTTGGAACACCAAATGTTTCGCTTTCATATAATCTCAAAGTGGGATTGCTTTCTTTATGCTATGAACTGCGGCTTGATTGATTGGTACCGTTTCTCTTCAGCCCCCTGAACACATAGAGTACGCTGCTCTAGTGATTGCTGGTTCTTTCCTTATTGAAGGTAAGAAGGTTACTGTCGTCGTTATTTGCTAAGATTCAGAGAGCTTCTATTGTTCATCTACCGTTTCCACATTGCCTTGTGAGTTAAGTGAATCTTTCTCAGGTGCTTCCCTCATTGTTGCCATCCATGCTGTTAGGAAAGGGGCTGCTGCAGAAGGAATGAAAGTGAGAGACTATGTCTGGTGTGGTCATGATCCTACAGCAGTTGCTGTCATGACAGAGGTATATTTTTAGTTATTCCAATCTTATTTTGTATCTTCAAATGATACTACATTAGAATATCAAATATTATTAGTGTATTGCTTGAGAACATTTTGAACGACGATTACATTACACAAATGCTTATGCTTAATAACATTAATTAAAATTTAAATTTAATCAACTCGACGGATATAATATGACAATGGAGTTAGAGAAAAGTTTAAATTATGCTCATACATAATTCTTCTGCTCAAATAAACTGAATGAAACAGAGAAAAAGGAAGACTTTTGAATGAAAAATCTCGCAGTCCTTGCTAAAAAATTAACCTTATGGACAATACTTAGGGAGGCGTTCTTCTCAAGCTATATACATGCTTCTAAACCCCTTCTAGTGAATGTTAAATCATGTGCATGGTTCAGGATGGTGCTGCTGTTACTGGCCTTCTCATTGCCGGTGCATCGTTGGTGGCTGTGAAGACCACAGGAAATGCAATTTATGATCCTATTGGTTCAATTGTCGTAGGAAACCTTTTGGGAATGGTAATGTGTTCATT
>JAYDZE010110370.1:0-23732 GCA_034509125.1 Monilaria moniliformis
ATGACAAGTAGTAGAAAACAGAAGTTTAGTTCCCAATTTATTTCATAACACACGCAAAAAATGGCTCACAAATTTAATATCTCGATCACTCACAATAGTTCTAGGAACACTATGCAAACGAACAACTTACTTAATGAACAAATCCGGAATATGAATTACATCATCACTCTTATAACATGGAATGAAGTGTGCTGTCATTTTCCAATTTCTGTCAAACATAAATTTTCAAATGATATTATGTAAAACATGAAGTTTCAAACTTACGATAGTACTTGGCGCATTAGGTAAATCAAAAGACATTACTAAACACTCATGTAGACCATATATTATTTTGAAAGCAATTTTCCATAAACTCTATCTTGAATTTGAATTTGAATTTGATAAAAACCACCCTTCAACTCAATTTTCATAAATACAAAAGTCTCATGTAATCCATCAACCATATCATTTAACCTAGGAAAAGGATAATGATACGATATCATGATTTTGTTGATTGCTCGACAATCCGTGCACATCATTCACAATCTATATTTCTTTATACAATAATCAGCGGTACTGCACATGGACTCATACTTTCACAAATCTTCACTTTCTCCAATAATTCTCCAACAATTCTCCAACTTGCATTTGGATCTCCTTAGTCTCTTTCGGATTGGCTCTATAAGCAGGTTGGTTTGGTAGAACAGCTCCAGGAACAAAGTCTATTTGATACTCAATACCTTTTAACTGAGGTAATCCACTTGGTTCTTCATCCGAAAAGATGTCTTCAAAATCTTGCAAAAGAGAAACAAAAGATCTAGACAAAGGTGGGGTTAATTAGTTAGTGCTAAAGAATGACTCTTTGTACACTAAGATGTACACAATCTTTTCTTCTACTATTGCACTCTTTATTTCTTTTGCTCTCACATAGAAAAATTATTTTTCTTTTTCCTCACTCTTACTTTTCTCTCTACTCTCTTTTTTCACTCAACATTTTTTCAATTTCTCCACTTTTTTTTACTTTCAACCTCATGAGCTTTCCTTTATTGAGACAATTTCAGTTGTTCCTCTTTAACTTGTTGTGGTGTCAAGGAAATAAGTAAGATAGACTTGTTGTTGTGCTTGAAGGTATAGTGATTGCGAAACCCATCGTATGTCACCCTTCGTTGAAATTTCCATGGTTTCCCCGAGAGAATGTGAATAGCATGCATTGACACCACCTCATAAAGAACTTCATCTTTATAATTTCCAATAGAAAATGAAATTAGAACTTGTTTGGTAACTCGAATTTCCTCACATTCATTAAGACATTGTAATTTTATGGATGAGGATGCTTTTCATTTGTTAAATTCAATTTCTCCACCATCTCGTAACTTGCCACATTGGTACAGTTACCACCATCAATAATCAACATGCAAAGTTTACCTCAAACTAAACATCTTGTGTGGAAGATGTTATTCCTTTGTTGATCATCATTTTTAATTTGCATGTTTAGAGCTCTTTGAACCACCAAAAGCTCTTGATGTTTCGGTTCAATCTCCTTCAATTGCACATCTTCAACATCGTCTTCATGTTCACTTTTGATTATATCTCTCCATTTGTCTTCAAAACCATAACCCTTTTATTTGGACATTGGGATGCAATATGTCCAACATCTTGACATCGAAAGCATTTGATATCTCTATTTCTAGTAGTAGGAACATAAGTAGATATACATTTTCCCTTTTTAACTTCATTGAAATTGGATTTCGACACTTCAGTCTGAAGTTTAATGGCTGCCCTAAAATTGGATTTAGATGAATTCCACTCCTTGGCTTTGAAGATTGAGAACTTGTTGGAAAACCCTTTTGAAAGGTTCCATTCTTCTTCAATTGCCGCTCCACTTTCATGGCCATGTGAACCATATCTTTTAGCTCCACATAATGTTCAAGGTTTACGACGTTTGCAATCTCCCTATTCAGCCTACATAGGAATCTAGTTGTGGTTGTTTCTCTATCTTCTTCAACATTTGCCTAATCATGACAATCTCCATCTCTTTGTAGTACTCATCAATAGATTTAGTACCTTGATTCATAAATTGTAAATTTTGAACAATTCACAAAAATAATGAGTAGGTACAAGTATGTTACGTATTATACTTTTCATTTCTCCTCATGTTGAGATTGGTCTTTCTCCATTAAGTCTTCTATCTGTTGTTAATTGATCCCACCAAACTATTGCATAATCCGTGAATTCAATTGCAACAAGTCTAACCTTATTTTCCTCGAAATAGTTGTGACACTCAAAGATGAGATACACCTTTCGTTCCCATTCCAAATAAGTCTCGGGATCGCTCCTTCCTCGGAATGTTGAGATCTTCAATTTGATGCTTCCCAAGTCACGATTAACCTCATTTTATTGTATTCTTCTACTTCATCCTCGCCTTTGATGTTGATGCATGTATGCTGCATCATCTTGTTCTCCACTCTCCATTTCCTCTTCATGCCTTTGTATTGCTTGAAGTTCCAACCTTTCCAAGCGATCTGTTACACTTTCGATAATAATTCCAAACCTTGCAAATTGTTGTTGCCTTGTTTGCAACACAAATTCAGTTGGATTTTGATTGTTACTTGTATTTTTCATTATCACAATTCACTTGTGTATCACACAAAAAATATATCCTCACAAATAAAAACACTCGTATATCACTTGTTGGCTTTTACCTCCCCTCATATTATCTCACCACTCAACTTTTATCACTCAATTATCTCTTGTAAAGAATTCACAAGCATAAAACAAATAAAGAAAAAAACAAGAATTATAGCATTCACCAAACTCCAACCCTTGAATAAAAGAATATGGAATTGGATGGGACTATGATGTAGTTTCAATAGAATATGTTGATTCAATAATGTTTTCTCTTTTCAACTATAGAACTAGTTTCTTTTTTCTTTTTTTTTCTTTTTCTAACCAATAATAAGATAATGAATATGAAGAAGATATGATAGATAAAGAAAAATTGTTGCACTTTCTTTTCGTTTTTTTTTCTTTCTTTCTTTTTTATACTTGTTTTTGTTTATAAACAAGAAAATATAAAGAATGAAAAGACTAAGTTCGGATCAATACCAGATTTAATTGATACAAAAAAACGTTACGGGTTTGGTATGGACGAAGGAACTGTTGCATATATTTATCCAACAACCCCATGTATATGAGTTAGGTAGCGGTCTTCCTAAATCGAGAATCCAGTTTGATCACCCTAATATTATAGTAAACCTCAACCCGTTGGCTATATAACCGGCCAAGAACTTTGGTATGGTTGAACGCCACAAGACTTTGCTCAAGTGTCTTGATATGTTCTAAAACAAGTGAAAAACTCAACAAAGAGAATTCAGCTCACAAGGGAAATGCCATTTTTCATTTATAACTAAAGTGTCTCAAAACATATGATTACAAGTCTATTTATAGGCTAGAAAGGACTCTAAAGAGGCTTACACATTCAACACTACTTAAGACACTTAAATAGGCTCATAATACCTAAAAAGTAACTGGTAAAAAATTGATATGGCTCTATTAATTCAAAAGCCACTCATTCAACACAAAAAAGTAATATAAAATGACTTTTTATTTTGGCTGCTTCCTTTTGGACTAAAATAAGTTTTTATTCTTCAATTTAGGCCTCCAAAATGTGATAAGTAATGAGCCCACACTTCAAGTATAAGCTATCCCATCAACTTCAATAATATCCACCATTTGACCCAATGTAGATTGGTTTTTGACTTGGGCTTTTATTTTAGCAAATAAAACATTCATGGACTCCTTTATTTTTTTAGCTCTAACTCTTGTAATTGGCGCACTTAGGGATGCTCGGTTATTTTTGAACCGACGTTTTTAACTAGAACCGTAACCGTCGGAAACGTTTAAACCGGAATCGGAAATTCGGTTCCGGGGTTCGGTCATGGTCACAAAAATATGAAACCGGAACCACCGATTCGGAACCGGCAGTTTTGGCGGTTAAACAGTTGGTTTAAGTCGACGCAGGCTACGACATAGGGCGGCAGGGCTACATATGATGTTGCAGGCAAAAACCGCCGATTTCTGCTATAAAACCGGCGGTGCCGGCGGTTTTTATTTTTTCTTTAATTTCAAAATTTTAATTCAATATCAAAATTTTCCCACTCATTTTTATCTATAAATGCCCCCTCATCATCCTTATTTCAACTCACTACTCTTATATTAACAAGAATTCTCTCTTCTCTACCTCAAATTTATCTCATATTTCTCTCTACTTGTGCAAATTGTGCTTACTTTCACTACTCTACTTGTTTACTTACTTTTCAAATATCATTCATATTCACACTCTTATACAAATTACACTATATACATACACACATCAATTACAAATTATCAATATGGCATCTTCTCATTATAACTATGCCGATAAAGGTAAAACTATTACCCAAGATCAAAGTGATGCCCCCCCAAGATCAAAGAGAGCAACAACATGCTGAGATGCTCGAGAGCAACTCAATTCATTATCGGAACAAGTTGATGCCCATATGCAAGTGAGTTTGTAGGTACAGGAATATGTTGCAGCGCATGCCTTAACGGGCATGAACACCATGAACATCTCTCAAGAAAATCTCAGTCCATACTTCAACACAAGTTTTGAGGACTTCAATTTCATGTCGAGTGGCGAGGTCCAACAACCAATATTTTCATCTTATTCCCATCAATCGCAACCGAATGTGGGTGAGGAATCTCAATATTCGGGTGATGAAGAAGAAGAATAAGAAATGCCATCTCCATCACCACAAACCCAACAAAGTAAGACATCAAACATCTTTACTAAGCATTTCAAGAAGGTAGAAATTAAAGATTTCAATAGTCATCCCAATGCTCCGAAGACATTCACTGTGTATTGCAACTATTGCAATACAAAGTACAAATTTACACATGGTGGTGGATACGGTACATTTATCAAGCTATGGAGAAAAATCACGTGGTGGAATTTGGGATCGACTCAACTCAAACTCAACTAAACTTTCAACGCGGCCCTTAAACGGATTCATCACAAGCAGGTGCGTCATCTATTTTTAAATATGAACATAGAGATGCAACTGATATCATGGCTTGATATGCTACTATGCAACATTTACCTTTTAATACATATGACAATGATAGATATGAATATAGTATAAAACTAGCTTATAATCAAAGTGCTAAAAAAATAAGTAGAAGTTCATTGACTAGGTCTATAGTAAAACAATGGTTTCACAAATAAATTGAATTAGCGAAATATTTAGTGAAGTTAGATCACAAAATTTCTATTTGTTCTGACGTGTGGACTGATGCATATAACAAAAATTTCTATATGGGAATTACGGTTCATTTTGTAGATAATAATTGGGCACTTAACAAACTTTTAATTGCCTTGAAGGAATTTCCATCACCACATACTGCTCATGATATTGCTCAATTAATTATTTAAGTTTTAAATAAATATAAATTAATTAATAAAATATTTTTTTGTTGGATTTGATAATGCATCTGCTAATATTGCTAGTATTTCTTCATTCATTGATGCATATTCCCCTATTATTAATAACGCTATTTTCATGTTAGATGTATTTGTCATATTTTAAATTTATATGTTCAAGATGTCTTATATTTGTTTAATTATGTAGAACCAATTAGAAAAGCCGTCAAATTAATTCATAATCAAAAGTTATAGGAAAGAAATGACAAAAATATTGTCATAATAAAAAAATTAGATATACAAACTTTTTTGTGGATGTATCAATTAGATGGAACTCTACTTATGACATGATAAATTTGACCTTAGAACATAAAGATAATCTAGTAGATTTTTTAGAGGTTTTACCGATTTATACTTGGTTTTATTACCTACTTGTTGGACTCAATGTATGAAGTTATTTAAATTATTTAAATCTTTTAAAACTGCAATTGTTGAATTATCTGGAGTTTATTATTATACTTCTGTTTGTGTTTAAGATCATTGTATGTATATAACACTAAGTTTTAATAGTTGCACGAAAAAAAGTAGTCAAGAATTACAACATATAATATTTTATATGATCCAAAAATAGTTAAAATATTTTAAGGAAATTCCAAAAGTATTTTTACTAGCTAAATCTTTAGATCAAAAATAGAAATTAGGTGGTGTTTGTAGACTTCTAGATTGTTATTATGAAATTTTACAAAACTTACCTCTTACGAACTTAGCCCAATTTATTTTAGATTTTGGAATTTCATTTGAATTATATATTCCTAACGTAGAACAAGTTAAATTTGAGTTAGATGTAGCATTCCGTAACCTATTTAAGCATTATGAAACAAAGTATAATAATGATCGTCAAATTAACACTACATCTAGTAGAGATTCTAACTTTAGTAACTATGACTACCTAGACATAGATTATAATGACCCAATAGCAATGAAAGTAGCATCACTATATAGTGATACAACATGTAGGGGTTGAGCTAACAGTGAATTAGACATATATTTGGAATCTCGTACTATTTTTCAAGATAAAAGTCCTCAACACCACCAACTCGGCGTCCTAGATTGGTGGTCAACGCATGAGAAAGATTATCATATACTTGCCACCATGGCAAAGGAGATTTTTGCAGTAACCGCTTCCACCGTCGCTGTTGAGCAAGATTTCAGCACTGCCGGTTGCATCTTGGATGAAACATGTCGAAAAGAAACATGGAAGCCACCATGTTTCTTGATGATTGGACCAAGGCAGAAATGAGGGCTCAGGAGTCGGATTGGTATGTTCGTGTGGAGAGAGACGTTGAAAGATTTACGGAATCCGAAGTCGAATAGGTAAGTTAAGATAAGAGAACTACGTGGGCTTTGATTCCTTAATGAGGATACGTAGACAACTCAATTAAATTGTTAAAGTCTAACTTTAATGATTTAAATTGATCTCAAGTCCTTTTCTTTCTTTTTTTTCTTTTTCCCTTAGCCTTTGTACATTGTACTTTGTAGTAATGTAGTTTGACTTTGTTGCAATTTGTTAGCTTATAAGTTTGCAAGCAATTTGTAATATAAATTTTATGTTGTAATTGTAAATTGTTTATATTATTACTTAAAAGAGTTTTCAACTTTGTAATTCGTTGTATTTGTAGTATAAAATTGTAAGTTTGTAACGTATACATTTGAATTATTAATAAATAATTGTAATTTTCAAATGTTTTTTTGTAACTTATAATAATATAATTTCTTGTAGTTACACTTAATTGTCTTCGATTTAAAAAATAAAATAAAATATTAACTGGAAAACCAGAACCGGAACCGTCGAAAACCCGCTGAAAATTGTCGGTTTTTGAACCGGAACCGAAGCCGCCAGTTCAAAACCGGAATCGTCCCTGCCCTTAACTGTTCAATTTTGGTTCCGGCGCCTACGAAACTGTAACCGGCAGTTTTGTAACCGTGGGCACCCCTATGCCCACTTTAAATAATTAAAGAATCCACCTTGTTATCCCTAGCTAGTTCGGATGCATCTCCATCATAACATTAGTTTGTTTACTAATAAAATCATCTTGGCTTAACAAGAAAATCAATAATTGTCGATCCACGGTCACACTATGACGTTCAGAAAGCCACATCGAACTATATAAATGAGGGTGATATTCCACCACCAAAGATAATTGATCCACAAAACTTGAATATTTCAAGCCAAAACAAAAAATCTTACCACTGATAGTGCGCGTGGACTCGCGCTGCAGCTTGTCCAACATCTAGTAAAATTTTCTCATCCAACAAAAGAGTTAATAATCATAAATTGGAGCACCTAGATAGTCCCCAAACGAATCCTTCTACAAAATAGGGGATACGTCATCATCATAAATCAGAGGACCCAGATAATCCTGAGCCATATCAAACCGAGCAATATCGTTGTCCAAAGTTGTAAAAATATTCTCCATCGAGTAGGGGGATTCATAAAAAGACTCTGGTACAAATTGATGCAAAGAAGCATCTAGTCCATTGATTAAAATTCATAAGATACTGGAAAAGAATATAGATAAAAGTGAAATTTCATTGGTTCTAGGATGAATATCAAGAAAAAACACAGAGAAGAGAAATAAACTCTAATTTTTTATATTAAAAATTCCAACTACAGAATACATAAAGAAATTTCTTATATATAAACTAAATAAACATGCCAAATTCATAAATTGAAGCTAAAGTTATAAATTAATAGAAACTCTAGCAATTAAAATAAACTAATAACTAAAATACTCATAATCATTTTCATGTTAGGGTGTATTCCCTAGTATATTGAGAATGAGATATTAATGTTACAAGTTTCCTTAGTTAATTTTCTTATTAAATTACATTGTAAACAAGTCCAATTTTACATTATAAATTTTATGGTGGATCCATGATTACAAGATATCACACAATTAGTTCCTTGTAAAATAAATATGTTCGCAACCCAAATAAATTTGGACAACCTATTGTTAATGGTTGCTATTATCAATCCGATGTTACGCTTGTCTTAACTAATAAAATGATGGTGCACTTGATGCATTTGCGATGAAATTGAAACTAAGACAAATTCCTCACTGCTAATGGTAAAGAATGAGGTCTCGAAAACTATTATTCTCAATCTACGTGAACAACATTGAGTATACATGGTTGATTATGCACTGATTTGATGTATTATAATTTAGACTTACAAATCAAATCCTAATAAAAGACTTCTTATTTTAATTTGTAAATCCTAATAAACAATGATGTTTAAAGATTTTATGTTTGATGTTGTTCTTCTCAGCGTCTCATTTGTCCATTTCAATATTTTGATTTGCCACATTGGTTAAATTTGTGTGAAAACTTAAATTGTGAAAAAATTGCTACACCAATTAAATTTGTGTATTTTTTGACTCGGCTGGAAAGAGCTTGGGAACTTTGGTGCTTGGAGCCATTATTCAATTCACTGCATCGTATCGGTGGTTACTGGGGCTCCTTCCCCAGCCTCACTCTCTAGTTCAAAGCATGCTAATTAAAATACACCCCAAATTAATGTATCTAAGTGCCAATAACCTTAAAAATGACTAAGGAGAAACAAATAGAAAAAGAAAATAGATCAAATACAAAAATTAAAAAGAGCAAAACTTGTGTTTTTATTCATAACGCAAGCTAGAAGAGAAAGATAAAATCTAATTTTGAAATTTGAAATAATCATAATTTATTTGTTTCAAATCGTTTTTGTAATTTTTATATGAAAGTAAAAAATTTGTTGGAATCATTAACCTTAAATACTTATAAGGAATTAATTTCATGAAAATGAGAAACAAACCAAATAAAGTCAAGAAAAGAAATGCTAAGATATGATATAATATGCAAAAAAAAAAAAAAACAATTTAATTTAATTTTAATGTGTTAATATCTGATGTTATTTGATGGATAATTGATTAGCATTTGATTACAAAAATTGCTACTTAAATCAATTTGCAATCAATTGCAAATTAAAAATTCAATCTTTAATAATAGTATAGATACAAATTGTACAAAGCTAGTTAACTTAATCTATATACAATTAACAACAAATAAGATGCATTAATTCTACATTAATTTTACATATTTTTCTACTTATTTTTATAAATTAAATCCAATCTCACATCAATTATTTATATGAAATTTCATCAAATTAATACTTATATAAAAAGGTAATCTATTCAAGTTCCTAATAAAAAATAACAATTAATTGGTGAAAGTGATTGAAATTATTATAATTTGAAATATACCACCAATTTAATTTGATCAAATAAAATTAATTAAAAAATTATTTATATAAAAATTATTTCATAAGCTTTGACTAACTCATATAAAGTGATTATAAATTACGACATAAAGTGTATCTCCGTCAACGGGTTACACGCTGGTTAATGTAAAAGGAAAAGACGAACACGACTAGACATCTCTCATTAAACTAAAACGTGATTCGAGAAGAGGATGATCTTGCTGAAGCTTCGCGTCCTGAAAGCAGTAAACAGGGGCTTGCCAATTGGAGTCGTCAAGGACTTTCCCCACCTCGAATGTCATCACTTGTGTCGTCATCCCTGCAAAACTCACGGCTATTAGGTATCCTATTACACTTAATTCCGTTTCACATTTTATTTATTGAACATCGCATCATTTGTATTTGATTACATTAACTCATTTGCAAGTTAAGTCACAACATTTGACTATATCTATAATTTCGACATCACCTTCAAACAGTTCGAAAATATAACAAGCTTTGAATCTTTTGCGATTAAAACACGTCTAAATTTTGTGAGGATAAAAAATATGATGTAGCAGTAACTTTTTTCCAACCTTGACATATCAGTCCCACGTCGGACTTTTAGTTTCCGGAAAATTTGAGCATGTTTCAATTACAACAAATTGAAAATTTATATATATGTTGAAACCAGTGTCAAAATTGTAAATATGATAGTAGTAATCAAATTAAATTACAATTAACCCAAATTATAACACACAAATCAAATTATATCTAATCGTTCTACGAACTCCACGATAATACGCTAAAAAGATAATAATTAAAATTAACTTCTCCTTTTACCTATATATACTTAAAAGTTAAACATATGAAATTAGACACACATATTTCTTAAATTCAACTTTGGTCGAAATTGGCAATACATCTGATAAGTGTCAATTGTTGCTAGTAATATGGGTCAAATTGAGTTATAATTTAACATGATATCTACACTAATTAGGTGGTTTGATGCAGGAAATGGGAAGAAACAAGAGCAAGGGTGAAAGGCTAAGAAATGAGAGAAATCGGCTAAGGAAGCAACAAAGAAAGCAAAAGAGCAGAAAAAACAAGCTACGCATACAAATTGCCCAGAATGATTCAAACTGCCCAGTCTAAAGGTCGAGCCAGGGCAGTACTGACAGGACAAAGTGGTCCCGGGCGGAAAATGATGAGGTGGCGACGCGAGCTGCGTTGAGGGGCAATTATGTCCGACCCAAGAGACTTGAAAAGTGAAACCTAGCTGGGGCAAGGCATGAGGAGCCGCACTATAAAAGCCAAGAAAGAAGAAAGAGAGAAATCGACTTTTACACACACACCAACACACTCCATACTCTCACCTACACTCTAGTTTAGAGACTGTTTTTGGGGAAGATCAACCCTCTACCATGAGGAGGCAGAGGAAGATACCAACTGTGTTGTTGCCTTTTGGGGATTAGTTACTGCTACATTGCTTGAATGTTGTACCTTTCTCTTAGTTCCCATTTCATTTTAACTTTGTGATCTATTTTGTTGGAGTTTTGTGTCTTAAACTAGTCAGCGTTGATCTGTTTTATGTTATGCAATGAAGTTTTAGTTGTTGAGTTTGATTATTAAGTTCTGATTTTAGCTTGTGTTGGTTGTTTAGCCCTTGTTTTCTAAAGTTTTAGTCTAGTTTAGAGTTATTTCTTCCTAAATCATGTTGAACTTGTTTAGTTCTATTTCATCTTTAGTTTTTCTTATTCTTTTTATGTTGTTTGAACTTATTTTGAAAGGGATAATTTAGATCTTAGATGAGAAGCTTAGTTTATAACTTGTTAAGTCAGGTTTCTTTTAGGTTGTTGGAATTTTCGTGAGTTGTCTTAAGCATTAGTTGATAGGCTGAATTTTCGTGGAATTTCCCGTACTTACCCTATACTAAACCAATAGTATAGTGGAAGTGGGAAATTACAAATTAATTGATAGGCTGAGTTTGCTTGTTGCTTAATTCCAACGACAACTTAGCATGCAAATTTAGACCCTATCACCCTTACATTATTCATGGGTCTCACAACAACTTTTTTCTTAAAATTTTACTCCCTGCAACAACGGTCGAGCCTTAACTTTCCCTTACACTATTTAATTTTTTTTTGATAATTCATATTATTTGTCAATTTCATAAATTAAATTTAATTTTCGTTAAATTATTTGTTAGAAAATTAAACTTTAAGTAAATCAAAAAAAAAAAAAAAACTTCAAAAATAGTAATTGATGGTGTTGGGTTTTAAACCCAAGATCTATTGGTTTCATAAGAGTTTTATCACTAGACCAACCATCTCATTGGCCGAGAGGCGCGAGTGCGCCTCACCGGCGCGTGATGGGAAGCAGCGGGCAATGAGCCTTGGCTCGAGCCGAAGGCTCGTGGCTACACAATAGTGGGCGGCCAACGAAAAGGGCGGGCGGCTCGCAACCACTGCTCTAATGCCTTTGGCTAAAAAGAATGGACCCACATTCACTTTGCTTCACGTTATTCACCATGCCCTTTATCGACTGGATCCCACCTGATCCATTCCTGCCATGGGAGCACAGTCATCTCATACTTGAGATCGAGATAGCCAAACTGATATTGGAAATCATTAATTCCTTCTTCCACTTAACAGTAATATAACAATTTCATATTCCAACTATCACACAACAACCATATATAGAAATATATAGAAGAGAACAGCATAGAGAAAATAATATACTACTTTCTATAAGCATGTAATCTTATCTAGTACTGTTCCAATACAATTACAAACGCAAGGCAAAAGATACATTATATATCCAATTGCATCATAGGAATTAGAAAAAAAAGCTTCTTTCCTAAACCCCATCATCTTATTATTTTTCTTCATATCTTTTAATCCTGTGATAATCCTGCCACCACAGGGGTAAAACAAATAAGTAAATTCCACACTAAACTAATTAATAAAAATAAACAAATCCTAGAACCCCCCGCCCAATAAGGAGAAAGGGTAGGGCGGCGGAGGTTTACCACTCTTCTCCTCCGCCAACCTTTCCAAGTAACCAAAACCATCCGTCGCCTCATGGCCGCCTCTGCTACTTGCTGGTGGCAAACCACCGCTTCCACGGCCGAGGTCGACCCCTGACGGGCTCGACAAATTGGAGTAATTAGGGCCGTCCGGCCCGATCATAGGCGCGACGCCTACATTAACCTGGCCATGGTTCAACCACTCCGGTGACAACATGTCGAATGACGGCGAGGACCGGCAGTAAGCGTCGTGATCAAAGTTCCCGTCTGGCGACGAGATGGGGATGGATTCCGCCATTGTGCTGGGCTGATCTTGATCTTCCTCACTCTTTACGGAAGAGCCGGACAGGGCCATTCCCGACAGTGAGTTGGACGAGGACGTCGTGAGCACGAGCTTCCTCTTCTTGTCGGAGGTCAGCCGCCGCATCTTCTCTTTTTCGAGCGTGATCCGCGGCAGGATCTCGGGGTCCTGCACGACTTTGCAGAGGAACGTCATCATCTGCTGGGGTCTTCTCTCCGTTGCCTCCAGCCTGCGGTTCATGCTCTGGAGCTCCTGCTCAAGACTCTTCTGCTCCTGCTTCAGCTTGGCGATCTCCATAATTAGGTCTTCGTCTTCATCGTCTTCGTGCTTGAGGTGGCCGGCGCCGCTGCTGCTGCTTCTGCTAGCATGTTTCCGCCTCGCGATGTTGCAGAGTAGATGCGTTTGGCCGCGTAGGAACCACTCGTTGGCGAACTCCCACCTGTCGGGATCCACCTTTCTGAAACCCTGATGCAAATCAATTGTAAAATGACATGGCAATTCTTTCCTGAAACCAATCATAAAAAAAGGGGGGAAAAAAGATGGAGAGTTGACAGCATGTTAAAACATTCCAGGAATGGAACAAAGTTGGAATTTGATACTAACTATGTCACTGTAACCTTAGATTATTGAGACTAGCTAGTTTAATAGTTAATCTGATATGTGAATCTTTGATCAAACTCATTGAACATAGAGCTTAGCCTCCATCAACATTTCACAAATAAGATAAAAAATTGCAAATTGATCAAAGCAGGCTAATTAATTTCTTATTTTCAAAACTTGGATGTTATTCAGAACCCCCAACCAATCTCTATTGTCAGGGGAAATAATTCAACAGCACCAAATGTTTGGATAGTTCAACAACTTCTATCGACAGTATATATCAACATACAACAGAAAATCTATAGTAATCCCTAATAATGCATAATATGTTTGTATGGATATATTAAAGGAATTAATAAATGATGACAGCTGCTAGTGCTGAATGCTCTGAGAAATTTGTCTAAAATAGAACTGCACCGACCCCACCCCACGCCCACACCCACGCCCGGGCTCGGGCTTCTAAACTACTGTTTCGGAAAACCTGTCACTGCCTAAAACATAAACTAAATATTCAGAAAATGTTAATTGTTTAGATATATAAGACCAACAACTCTTATACACCAAGTTTATACTTGTCTCTTCTACGTGGAACCATTCGCTTTTCAACATCTTGACTAATTAGTCCACCTAAATATAGCAATGTAAATTCAGTAAAATATATAATATATAAGTTTCGGTATGATAAAGTCCTAGTCACTAGTCAGCAATGTTTCGAAAAATTGAAATATTATTAAATTTGCAAAACGGGTGAAGTGTGTGTATATTTCTGAGTAAAAATATTAACATATACACTTTCCAGTGCCGCATGTAAATGTGGATCTCATCATTTATGAAATTCAAAAAGAAATTCGAAAAAATGGAATTCCCACAATATCTCTCTCTCACCGCCATTGCCGACGGCCTCCACAGCAGAACCGAATTTCACACTTTATGAATGCTTTTCCGCCGCTCCTCCCCCAAAATTGTTCGCTCCAATACCTGAAACGTATTGGGGTTGAGGACCATATTGATAGCCAATATTGAACCTTCATCTTAATTTCTTTCTGGCGGGGAGAGAGATATCAGGGGATTTTTTATTTATTTATGTATTACCTAAATGGAATGTGCTGAGGTGGAAGCAACCGTGATTATTTTTTAATTAAATATACATCAAGCTATTGTGTTATTGATAAATCCGCTAAGTAAAAGCTCAGACTAGCCTCTTCCTATATTGTGTTTTATATGATCATAGATAGTTAGATTATTAGCCTAAACATATGATAGGATAGGGTTAATTAATGTTTGGATAAATTACAAAAATCATTAATTGAGTTCCCGAAAATCTATTTTATCATTCATATCCTCTTGAGATAGTACGGGTGTCTTTTATAATTTGTATTTATTTAATAAATAATGCCCCTGAATAAGTATTCGACAGAATATATTGATAAGAGTATTCACAATCAGAAATTTAATTACATCTACCTTCACTTTTACTGCTCGCAAGAACTAATGATTTCATCGTCCATGCAGGAGAGAGAGAGAGAGAGAGAGACTAATTTCACGGCAATGATTGATTTCTAGAATACGGTTACTTTCATCAACGGAAAAACTCAAGCGAAAAAATTATATTCAGAGCAAAAAAATTAATTTCCGGCAATACATATAAATCACCAAAATTACTTTCCTAATCAATCTCAGAAAGAAAATCCATCAATAACATCGTCAACTACATCAGTGTTAAATATTTTTTTACCGATTTCACCAAAATCAAAGTAAGACTGAAGAATTAATCCAAAACAAAAGTTAGGAGGCGGCAAAGAACTCACATAAGTATTGAGCTGGCGCACGAAGCTGGAGAAATTATGATGCTTAAAGTAGGCCGGCAAAATCCGCTGCGAAAAATCCAACGGCTCCATAACTATGAAACTATTGTTTGCCCTGCCCCACGCGATGAGCCGATTCGTCGACGGATCGTTCACCATTTGATACGTTTTCATCACAAATGGCGCTACTGTATTACTACTGCTGCTGTTATTATTATTAACCTCCATCCCGCGCATAATGGCTCCGACCCCCAATGACAGCCTTCTATAAATCTAAGGCAGAGAGAGAGAGAGATTGTGTGTGTGTGTGTGTGTGAGGGAGAGAGATAGAGAGATTAGCTAGCTACACCATAAGGAACAAGTAACTCTGCATTCAATTGTGACGGTGAAAGGTCAAAGGACACCATGATATAAGGTGTGGGAGGGCTGGACCATACGGGTTGCGGGTCCGGGTCGGGCCATGCACAGTGAAGCTAAAAAAATACTGAAAATGTATCGTGGAGCTTATGGTCAGATATTTTGGGAGGGTCACGGGGTGGGCCCCACTTTTAACCTTTTTTGCATCGTGACTTATGACACGTTATGGTCTCTCATTTGCTGGATAGATATTTTTGCGGGGGTCTGCGCCCACGCGCGTGCGGTGGCGTGCGGTGGCGTGCGGTGGCGGTCCCTCCCGGGATACTGCAACGTGTCGTGTGTCGGAGGGAAGACGCCAAAAGCGTTAGGCTGGAGTTACAGCTACGCGAATCACGCTCCATATAAGGATATCTATTTGCACGTTTGCCCCTTGTTTATTGATTGTTTCTGTTTTCGGACCATCTGTTTTCTTTTTGTCACAATTTACATAAATATGAATGATAAAAAGGGTAAATTCCAAGCGACCTTAAGGGAAGCAACAAGTTTCTCATTTTATATGGACAATTAATGATAGTATATCGAAGTGTGACATTGAAATACATGTTTATTGTATAAAATGATTTAAGTATTTTGCATTGATTATAAAATTAGTTTATAAATTTGCTTATTGTTTTGTCCTTATTCGCCATAGATGTGGAAGCACTGACACTCCCATCTAGAGTATTGCAAATCTTAGGAGGATCAATATAGTAGCAAACGACATGGCATTTTTTGTTGATCCTGAGAGGTGTCTAGTGAGAAAAAGGGACAGGGATCACATGAGCAAGGTGTTAGGAATTGAGCGTTATTTAGGAGAGAGATGACATGCTAGGAGAGGAGTAGACCTTCGTCCCGATTTATAATGTGTTAGGGCATTTTTATCTCAACTCCAGAAAAACCAGTCACAACTTAATTTTCAACTGCCATGTTAGCATTTCACTTTTCAGCCACAACACCATTATCTCAGCCCCAAACAATTCAGTCTCAAATCAGCCACAACTCTATTTTTATCATTTTATCATTTTTTATTCTTCAATTTTATATATTTATTTTAAATTAAGTTATTTGTAAAATGAAGACAACAAATTCGAAAAGTACTTAATTAAAATTTCAAATTACATCATTTAAAATCCTAAATTACATTATTTCAAAATCGAAAATGACATAATTGAAATTCATAAATATTACATAGATAAAAAGTAAAAGTACTTCATGCTTCAAATCAGTTGGAGCATGCCCAAATTTCTTCGATAAGATCTTGTTGGAGTCGGCCGTAAGTTCGTTCTTCACGAACAAAAGCACATCGACTCAGATAATCTCGAAATTCAAGCGGTGCACCTTGAGATGGATTCTCAGTGGCCATTTCCGAGCTAGATCCGACTTCATCGTCGCCCCAATTAGCCGTGTCTTTTCCTTCATCCTCGATTATCATGTGATGCACGATAATACATGCATAAATGATGTCGGAGATATATGATTGTTGCCACAAACGCGTCGGACCTCTCACTATGGCCCAATGTGCTTGGAGTACACCGAAAGCTCGCTCAATATCCTTTCGTGCCGCTTCCTGCCTTTGAGCAAACAATGCTCTCTTCGGGTCTGTGGGACACGTAATCGTTTTCACGAACACCGTCCATTTTGGATATATGTCATCGGCCAAGTAGTATCCCATGTTGTATCCTCGCCCATTGGCTGTGAATTCGACAGTCGGTGTCTGACCACGCATACGTCGTTGAAAATTGGTGACTAGTTCAGAACATTAATGTCATTGTTTGAGCCGGCTACGCCAAAGAATGCATGTCAAATCCATAAACGTTGGCCAGCAACCGCTTCTAGGATTATCGTTGGATGGGTACCCTTATATCTACTGGTGAAGCCGTCTCTCCATGCCGACGGGAAACTCTTACACTCCCAGTGCACACAGTCGATGTTGCCGAGCATATACCAGGAAAGCCGTGACGCCTCTCGTGCATAATCATCAATGCTTGGGCATCCTGTACTGTGGGCCTTCTCAGATACGTATCGCGGAAGGCCTCGACGGGCCTCAACGACACCGCGACAAAATGCTTTGAGGCAATCCCGGCCCGTTGCTTCTGAGACATGGATGTACTCATCGAACATGTCCAATGAGGTACCATATGACAGCTGGCGGATCGATGACGTGCACTTCAGCAGCGTCGAGAGTCCGTCGCGGCCTGTACCGTCAGGGCGCTGCTGGAAATACTCGTCATGTCCTGCCAACGTGTTTGCAATGCGCAAGAACAAGAACTTACTCATGTGAAACCATCGACGGAACATAGCTGCACCCCACCGTGGCTCGTCGGAGAAATAATATGCGACGAGGCGTTGATCAACAATTTCGGGCTCCCGGTATATGTACGTCCTCGGAGCTCGAGGACGCATAGCTCGAGCCTGCTCAGGTCTCCTCCTATGGTGCGACTTCAACATCAATTCAGTCATCTTATCCATTTCATCCGAATCAGAATTCGATGAGTCATAATTTGGATCCATTAAAATGAGATGAAAGTAGTGGAAGAAAAGAGAGGACCAAAAGTGAGAAAGAAAGAGGAAGAAAAGTGAGGAAAGTGAGAAGAAGAAAGATGATTTTATAGATGGGATAATCAATCCCGTGACCTCCAGCTGCATCACACAATGCACCTGTAACACGCTACACCACACAATAAATAAAAAAAATAAAAATAATTAAATTGCGGCGGAAATGCGGCGAATGGGGGCTGCAGCGCCATCGCGACGTGGTGGCCGCAGCCCCGCATTTAGATGCGGTGGCGGCCACAGCCCCGCATTCAGTCGCATCCCTGGCTGAAATCGCAGCTGCAGCGAGATCGAGCCCCCTACCATCTCGGCCCCGACGCGGCCGCCCCGTTTTCCAGCCAAAATGCGGCAACGATATAGCTGCCGTTAGCGAATAAATTAAGATTTGGGAACAGACTTCGAAGAAAAATGATACAATGAAATTTGATATTTCAGATTTTTTTTCTTCTCAATTTTCATACGCTAATGGCTTTGGTTTTCGGTATATGCATGTGTAGCATGTGTAAAATCCATATCATTTTTACGTATTAAATGTATAATACCACCTTAACTTGTAGTGTGCTATATAGGAGATTAGATATTTAAATTATTTGCTTCGGCTAGAATTATAACAATATTGAATAGTTCAGTATCAATTTATAATTTATTAAATGTAAAAAATTATTGAAAACGGATAAAGATTGAGACACAATTTGATCTTTGCCCTCAAAATAATCAATGTAGAACTAGGCAGAGTGTAAGTAGAGTATAATATAACATTATTTATTATTTAATATATATATATTGGCTATATAAACTCGCATTGGATGAGGAGAGCATGTGGACGCTAACTCCTTAGGGCCCTTAAATTTACCGTATTATAGAAACAACACTTGAATTTGAATGGCTTATTGAATACCACTTAGCATGCTCAGTTTCATAGTCGAGCCAAATATTTAATTATTAATTAATATTCATTCCTAGGGTAATATATAGGTTTAGTCACATTCCACTAGGTGTAGGTTTGGATACCTCATGATGCAAAAATTTCTCACCGAATTTTGATGTGTTTATCTGATGCTGCCAGCTACTGAAAAATGTATATTAACTTATAATCCATATTCAGAAAGCTTTGAAGAAAAAAGAACTAAAGATTGAATGAATTAGATAATAATAATAATAATAATACTAATTGAGATTATATAATTTCCCTAGGATTTTTGAATTATAATGCATAGTTATCAACTTAATATTCATATTTTAATTTGTGTAAAAGAAGAAGAAGAGATAATAAGACATTAGACATGTTTCTTTAATAGTAAATCGAAAGATAAAAGGGAGACCAAATTGGAAACACGAGATAGTTGTGGGGCAAGAAATGCAAATATGGGTTTTGTGAAGGGGGTAATTAGCCTTGAAAAATGGTGATTGGAGCAGATATCCGAGATTGTTGTTGGCAGAATGCAATTGGCATTGTTAATCGCGAAAGACCCATACGTTAATTAGCTAGGGAATAAATGATTAAATAAAAAAAAATGTCTTGTTTCTTTTTTACCTAAAGAATCCCAATTTCTTGATTTCGCAATCAATGAAATACATTTAATATTAAAGGAAATGTAGTTTTGTTTAGGAATTATATGCAGGTTTTAGTGAGATATTACCTGTATTATGATCGATTTTCTTTTTCTTTTTTTATTCAGTATCAGTTCAAACTTATATATTATTGTCCAAGACCCATTTTGGAAGCATGCAAGTTACAAATTTATACTACTGTATAAAATCCTAAATTGGGTCTGATCCAAATTGATGGTTTATTGTCAAGAAAGTGGCATTAATTGCCCATCACGATTTTACTTTCTAAAAGCAAGCTGTGAATCAATCCTAATTCTAGGTCGAATTCATGATCTTATACAACTATTGTCAACTTTTTGATGGGAAATGTGTTTATGTTGCTTAATGTAGTTTTTATAGGGTTTCTTTTCACTTAATGAAAACCTACTGTTGCTAGCAAGTACTAGGTAAATTCATGTTTATGTGATGTGCAAACTACGCACATGATGCCATTGAATAAACTCACGTTTGCAATAACCTACAAACAACATACAAGATGTATAACCGGTATTTTAAAATCCAAATATGACAGGCTAAGACCTATAGAGGTGTTACCGAACATGTGATATTTGATCTCAAGAATATCCGTTTAACCACGAGCCCATTAATAAATAATACTTCCCCTGTTTCAATATTCATGACCTGTTTTTTCTTTTTGGATCGTCTCAGGTATCCCGATGTATTTCTTTTTTTATAATATTTTATCACTCACATATCTTTAAATAATATTAATTATCCACACATATGTATACCCTTTTTTAACTCTCTCAAATATATATACCTAAAAAACTTAAGCCATAAATATTAGAATGGATAGAGTAGGACCATAAATCAATGGGTAATATATTTAGCTTCTTTCAAATACGCCCACCGATTTTGTCAGAATTAGTAACTTACTCGTATAGTAGTAATTTACTCATATAGTACTTGAAGGATGCCAAATTCCAATCCACGCCAATTATCAGTCAGTCACAGTGCCTCACACACACGCACGCACGGACCCACACATACACATGATATATAAATTAATTAAGAACCATGTTGACAGTGACCCATAACCATGTTATTTTATCTAAACTTTGAAAAAACAAAGATTATTAATATTAAATAACATAACAAGTGAGGGAACAGTGTTAGATTTGAATTTGGTAGCTAAGAATCAGATTTTGCTTGCTGTCTTTCCTTAATGAAGCGTGGCTTGTCTGGCTAATGACACCTGTGACATACAAACTCATTAAAAAATACCAAATGTTTTTATATTATATGGATATAAGTTTATGAAAGTGCTTGTCTCCTTGTAAAATACGCCAACCACTTTCATTGGTGGGCTCATTGCACAAATGGAAATATGTATTATTTTAATGCTACTATTATTAGTATTTTGTGCTTACATACTCAAACCACTTTCATTGGTGGACTCATTGCACAAATGGAAATATGTATTATTTTAATGCTACTATTAATAGTATTTTATGCTTAGGCATATATTCTTATTTGCCATTATTGTCATTGCATCTTTATATTTTCAACAATCATATTATATTGATGGTTATGCCCATACTGATCCACTAAGTTGACTCCAATCGAGATTCAATTTAAAGATGGGAATATTATGAAGTTTCTGAATGATGTCTCTAATTAATAGGTAAATAAAATTTGATAGCTTTGTCTTGGTGAAGCTTATACTTAACTCGATTAATACATGGTGGTACACCACTAAAAAAAGTATAAATTACTAACGAATTTATTGATGAAAATTATCCATCGTGAAATATCGATGAATAGTTGACGGATAGACTGTTGGTATATTAATCGACAGATTTTTCAATGGAAATCCAATGGACTATTGAGCGATGTGTACGCGTCAAAATCACCTCAGACTACGTCCATTGTTAACACCATTTTTTATTTTAATTCGTAATTATTTTATGCAAATATACACTTTACTGACAATTGGTAGTGCGTCTATGTCACGACGGACATGTTCTATCGGTAATGGTGTTACTATTTTAAAATAGAATTATTTTTAATTTATTAATTGATTTTATCGACGGATATGTGTCTGTCGGCGATTGTGTTATTATTTGAAAATAAAATTAATTTTATTTCAATAATTGAATTTGATCGGATTATAATTTAAAGGGCAAATGGTCTCTAAAATCACGAGTTTTGGCCGAAATTTAGTATTTCTCACAAACTTAAAAGTTGGTTGTAAAAATCATGAACTTTTACCTAATAGCACATTTCACATGTGTATGTCCCTGTTAGAGCTTAACAGATGGTAAATGTTTTATATATATGCAAAATTAATTATTTATATGATATTTGATAAATAGGTGATCGAAAGGGGGTCCCTATAACTGACTGTGTGTGAATCATTCTAAGCACTACACACGAGAAAAGATGGGGAAATATTGATGTAAGTTATGATAAGCTTGGTATTTTGATGCATTTCAGGAATAAACTTGGTATGTCTTGTGTAGTTTTAGAGCTATATAAGTATGTTTATATTTGATTCTAGTTAACTTGGTTGTTTGATGAGTTTGTTGAATTTTGAAGGAGATAAGTGCCAAAAATGAGTAAAGGTTGAAAGGAAGCAAGAACGAAGCTAAAAGAATAAAGATATGACATCACACGGACCGTATGGTGTGTAAAAACTTATACACGGCCCGTGCCTCACCTGCATTTCTTAGAGGATCGTCTAGAAAATCATACACAATCAGTGTGTGGAGACATACCCAGCACACAACCCGTGTGTCATTGCAGAATTTGATTTGGATGTTTCTTTGTGTTGCACTTACAAACCCTATCTCTACTCAAATTTCTCCCATCTATAAAATACCTCATTATCTGCGAAAATAGGAGTTAGACGAGTTGGAACAAGTTTGGATTTGGAGAAAGAACCGTAGGAAATCATCAAAGTAAGAGAACTCAAGATAGATCAAGACTAAGCAAGGATTTGATATTTTTGGATTTTATTTTAGCTTGTGTTTAGATTGAACATGAATATTCTTGTATTTGTCATTTTATTTTCATTAATTATGAGTAGTTAGAAGTTTTGAATTCTACGGGTACAAAAGTAATTGACTATCATACATATTTGATTTTCTGTGTAATGTTCAGATCTTGTTATGTTTTAATTGTTATTGTGTTTAATGTTTCCAGTTAAATGGCCATTAATTGGTATGACTTTATGTATTGTTGCATGATTCGGGAGATGAGTTTCAATGCACAATTAGGAACAGTTAACACCTTAATTAAAAAAATTGAGATTTTGAAATTGAGTGTGAAGACTTGTGATCTTGAGAATTTTTTGGAGTTGCTGACTATGAATTAAACGGAGACGTTAATTATAGTTCGTAATCCACGATTTAGATATTTTGAGAAAAATGTTGAACTAATTAAGTGACTGTCTTAATAAAACTTAAGTTAGAATGAATATTGAATGTGATCTTTGAGTATGTTGATTTGTCAATGAAATCAAAGCATAAGAGTTTCGTTGTTATGATTGATTTTTCCCAAGTTCAAGATTAGTTATCTTTTTGTTTTAATTAGTTATAGGATACTTCCATTTAATTCATTAATCTATATAGTGTTAATTGGTTGATGTCATAGTACTTAGAGTTAGATTAATATTTTATATGGATACAATACTTTTGCTTGCTATATCTATGCTATAGTTGCACCGTCCACTTGCGGTATAATTTTAGTCGAAATAAATAGTTGATCAAGTTATAACATTTATA
>JAYDZE010110481.1:0-23729 GCA_034509125.1 Monilaria moniliformis
TTTCTCAAAAGGTGCTGAATGGAAATGTTGATCAATACTTGAAGCTCCTTTGAGGAACCTTCATCCAAAGAGAAAAAGAATAGAAATATCAGTCAACATCAAGCAAAGTAATATATCAGAGATTCAGAATAAAAAATAAAATATCTAAAACCAACAAATAAATATGGAAATTTTAATTTGTCTAGAAAGCAATATAAGTAAAAGGTTCCCAAAATTGAAGGTCAATGAATTATTTTGTAGTTAGTCATCAAGGCCCAATAGAGAAGTTCATGCCAAGCTCCACCAACATCACCTCATCATTTAAGAAAAGGGCATATCATAAAGAAAAACGAGGCTGCACTGAATGAAAAGGTAGTGTTTTATCATGTTAAGAGTAATCTTGATGTAGAACAAGTTGAGGACAACTATTGAGCTGCAAAGGATTGAGCTAAAAGAAACTAAAGTCAGTAGCTTTGCTGCTGGTGTAGGAGTCCTAGTTTATTAGATTTTGATTCCTTTCAATTTCAGATTGGTTTAGGGTATTTTGTGTTCTTTAAATACTTGCGTAGGCCTTAATTTCAAGTTATTGAATTAATTACATTTTTGGCAACAAAAACTCTTTGAATTTGTGTTCTTGTGATGATTATGTCTTCCAATTAATATTGTTCCATGACAAATCTGTCTCAATTAAAGAAAAGAACTTCCTATATTACCTTTCATATCATTGTCATGAATCAGCAAATAATTAAGCTTATAAGCAGTGCACTAACATACTTTCATATCAGCTGTGAATAGTTGATATATATTTATCTACACTACCCACACAAGTAAGATCTTCAAATAAAATAAAGCACTGTGTTACTGTACTTTTCAACAACTGCAAAACCATATTGCAGAGAAAGTGGCAATACTCCGACAGCGCTGCAAACTGCAAACAGTGGTCCAGAAACCAGTTAGCCATCCTCTAAATCAAGTATTTGACATAAAAGCGAACATACCGCTGTAGCGTCCTCCCACCCAGTCCCAGAAAGCAAAAGCATTTTTTGGATCAATGCCAAACTTTTCTACAAGCTGCGTGTAAAAGAAGCGGCATGTCTAATCAGTATAACCAAATACATGTTTAACATGATCAGGAAAACTGCTTCCAGTTTTTTGCAGCCATAATTCCCGTAAGAACAATCTGACTTGTAGATAATTACAAAGACATGATTCCCTAGGCACACTATACAAGAAAATCTTTATGTTTAAATGGCATTGACGCAAATAATAGTCATGATGGTGGCTGATCCAAAGAAAAGTTAGGGTCTGATATCAAAAGAAATTTTGAGTAAAATGTTTTTTCCTACAACTGATATTTTTTTTAAAGTAAAGAAATACAATGACTCATGAAAACTTCAAAAGTAAATAATTGAACTTTTGTTGGTTTTCATGCTAGAGGGAATTATAAATACAGGGGAAGAGAAAATGGAAAAGGTACTCACAGTTAGGTTAGTGCTGACAGCAACCATGTGTTTTGCGACTGCTTGAGGTCTGGAAATGGTACGTGAAGAGAGATAAATGATCATAAGCCACAGTAAAACAGAATTTATATGTTAAGGAAGAATGAACTCCAAGACATGGAAATCAACTGCAGGCTCAGATAGTAATAGTGGTGGAGCCATTGAGGAGGACAGAGGGGCTTAAGCTCCCAACAATAAAACATTTAAACTTTTTATTCTTATAAAATCTTGAAATTGTTGGCATTTTGTGCGAACTGTTGCGCAAAATTACCCAATCACAAAACCGAATCATAGAAAATATGGTTTATAAAAATCTCAAACTATATAAATTTAGAAAATCCAGCCCCCCACTAATGATTTTTTCTTCCTACGCCCCTAGATAATAATCATACATTAGATCTAACACAGTTCAACAAGTGTGCAACAAACAATTACCATAGAGTCCCCATTCTACATTATACCAACTTCCTTTCAATTCCTTTTTCACGAGACACTTCCCTCCCATACCCCTTTCTGTCACTCACAACTACATCAGAACCAAAGATATTCCCAGATCTCTTAAATACCATTAGCAATCAACAGCAACTATATTGCCAATGCTAGTTTCACATTATGGAATCTAGTTAGTCAAAGGGCTGAGGTGTACTCTGAGACCATTGACTAGAAGTTTAATTTTGGAATGTTCTCACCCCAAGGCAGCTGAGATCCACTCCCTTATAGTCCGAGCATTGAGCATGGTCTCCGCTGTGGTGAAAGTTTTTGATACCACGACAACTGCAAAACATAAAAGTAGGAAGAAAAAACAATCAAGTAAGTAGCTTGAATTTTTTTGTCTTGGGAACTCAATAACTAAAAATATATACCTAATGTAGTTTCAGGATTCAGCCCTGTAATGTTTCTTGCAACATCAATCGGATCGACATTTGCAAGGCTTCAACAGGAAAAGAAAAAACAATGAGGCAAGAGCAGCATTTAGCTCAAATGAAATTGTTAATTGATGCATACTTCAGTACATGAGAGAAGTGAGAACAAATGGATCCTGTACAAAATGTCATTGGCCCTTAGACGAAAAAAAATAAATTTTGAAAAAACTCATTATTATCTCGTACAGACTATCCTCCACTCCAAGCTCCCCACCATACAAACAAACAAAAAGGTGAGAAAGAAAGAAGGCAGCAGCAGCAGTGACAACAGCTAAAGGCTTGCCATAGAAAGACAACCTCAAAAGAGAAACAGTAAAGAACAGAGAGAAAGAGAAAATATGTATTAGATAACAACCTATTGCTTTGCCCTGATACCTGAAAGATGGTGTGTTCAGTTTTGATTTAAAGCTATTGACAAAAAAGTAAACCGAGTCTGAGAGGCTCTCTTGATACTGGACTATCTTGAGGTTTCTATATAGGCTTGAAAGCTATTCTAGTTCAATTGCTATAAATTCTATAATAAGGACCAAGATCTTCTAAGTTACATAAGCTCAAAGTAATCAACTTAAGAAAGAGATTACACACACAAAGAAATGGTGCAATGACCAATAACCAAGGATATAGTTTCTTACAAATGCAGCTTTCGACCACTTGCCAGTTGAGCAGCTTCTGGGTCTGCATGATCATGTGAAGCATTACTTATGTTTTATAGCATGCACATAATATCAAATACGCAAGTGAAAATGTCTATAGCATCAAGATAACCTGTTTGAAGTGCTGTATGAACAAAAAGAGGACCTAAAAAGCTTCCTCCAATTCCAATTGCAATAACATTTGTTAATGCCTTCCCAGTGGCTCCAACCTTTAGAAGTTTCCAAATAGGTAAACAAATCTATGATCCAACCAACAAAAGTTACTACATATTTGGTGATAAGGATTACCCAGGCACCACTGCGGACCCTCTCAGAGAAATCCTTAATCTTGTCAAGAACTTGCCAAACATCTGGTACCACATTCTTCCCGTCACTGTTTATAACTGAACCCCTTGGAGCACGAAGAGCTACGTGAAGGACGGATCTATTTTCTGTGCTGTTTATCTGATGACATGAAATTCAAAAACAAAGACTGGTTGATGAATGTCAGAGAAGCATGTCTCTTGTTCATTGTAATAATTAAGTTATTTATTCTGTTATACTATATTCTGAACCAATGCAAAGTGACAGTAACGATTCTTGGAATATTTCAAATCTTAGTCCTCAATACGGTAATGGGAGATCTATGAGAACTACATGATCTTTTATTGATTAATAATAAAGGTAACTATGTTCAAAGACATGCCACAAAAAGATACCAAATGGCTTGTGTGCATGCATACTTTTTGCATTTATATAAGATAGCATTCCTTTTGCCTTCTAAAATTTCAAAAAATAAAATTCTTGTGGATTTTGTGCTTTGAATATTTCAAAGTCATTAGCCTGAGAAAGGAAAGTAAGAATGTCAAGCTGTATTCTTTGTCTCTATGTGCAAATTTTAACAGATACATAACTTTTGTAACATCCTATGGAAAATATGCAAGTGCAAGTAACATAAGGCAGTTTTGCAGAGACCATCTTACTAAGATTATATGTTAATAAGTCAGCAAGCAAGAACTTACACGCTCTCCACTGAACATCAGGTTAATCTTTTCTTTCAGATGTGCTGCCTGCAACACCAGACAAGCTACCATAAATCAGAGTTCAAAATGCATGTATGAACCAAGATACGTGCTGTGAGTCTCCCCTTTAATAATAACTAAAGTTGGTTCACGAATTACGAACCTCAGCTAATTTGTTGAGCTTATTGAATGTATCGACAGTGGCACATTGCCTTGAGTAATCCAACAATAACCCCTCAAACTCACTGACATCACAAAGACATAAAATCAAAATTCAACACCATTTTACATAAAACTCCACTCTTTATTGTAAACTTAAAACTTTAAACATGAAAAGAAAACAAGCATCATACATCATCATGGACTGGCATCTCTTCGCGTCGCTCATCAATTCACGCAGATGAGTCTTTTTAATGTCTTCGACATGGGCCTGAAATGCATGCATTAACTACCTCACCGAAGTGCATCGCCACAACACTTCCAAAACATGGTTCGAACATAAAACATAATATTACCTTCAAATCCTTCCATGCATCAGTTTCGCAGATTAGAGCCGATGATGCCATCTACACAAATTCCACAATCAAAATCTGGAAGGTTCGGAAAACCAAAACATCGCATTATATCTCACTCCATCAATTCCAAGAGAATCTAGTGCAAAGCTCACTCCAAATATCTTTGCTGTTCAGACAGTTTAGTTAAATATTAAGTTTCACACTCATCGCTCATGAAGAGATAAAAATCAGGTGCCTGAAACCATAAATTCACTACGTCCGCCATTAATGCCAAAATCAATCTGATTCACTTTTCAAAATTATCACTCACAGAAACCGAAAATGAAATGATCATAGCTAAAATCAATCTACAAAATATAGAAATAATAGAATTTGTGAGAAGAAGAATACCTCTAGTCTGAAGTGAGATCAGTAATGGGCGGAAGTGAAAACAGGAGCTTTGTGAAAATGCAGAGGAAAAGCGGAAAATATAAAATAGTGGAAATTGGACGCAGACGAACGAGTCACGTGCTGAGCTCGAGAAAAGAAAAGAAAAAAATGAGAGGTCACGTGATGATCGAAATGGATGCCGGCATATTATGTGAGGATCGGATCTGATACTTCTCGAGGCTTTTAGGCCGGCGATTCCACTGAATTCAGACGGCTGAGATTTGATCAATAGAAAGATAAATAGATCTTATGCACTAAATTCCGTTGCCGGGAATCAAACCCGGTTCTCCAGTCCTGGGTGAAAGCCAGATATCCTAACCGCAGGATGACAACGGAGATATAACTTAATAATTAATATGTAGTAAATTGAATTTTCTATTTGACACTTCATATTGTTTAATTATAGAAAATTAATGTAGCCTGTAGGCAAAGTAATCGAGTCAAATAACGACCGTAACCGTAATAAAGTTATATTGTATTTTTGGTCCATATTAGCCTATAATTCGTTGGAATTCAACGGGTATTATTTGATATTATAAATTATAAATACATATCAAAATTTATACATTATTTTCGTACTGAACTATCCTTAGATGTGAACAATCTTTATAAGATAATATGTCTGACTATGATTTATAGAAATTATATTTCGTCTAGTTACATTGTAATTCATGAGCAGAAATTTAAAAAATAAATTCATATTTGACTATGATTCAATCACTCTGAGTTGTTGACCGTGACAGAATACAGTGATAAAACAAAAATGATGAGGTTGAGATTTAGCCATTCGAACATGTTTAATATGTATATACCCGTACACGTCCTAAATTTGATTAAAACTTAGTTTTAATACTCATTAGTCATTCACGTCTAAAACCCGTATAATAATACCACTAATCATCAAACTTATTTTAATTTATAAATATAAGTTGTTACAATAATAGTTAATCTGTTGCAATCACAATATGAACATTAATAAATAAATTAAATAAAAATATTATAATGAAGAAAGTTCCACGTAGGCACTAGGCATGTTGATTAGTGTTTGGACTTGTCTACGATTTATAAACTCGAATATGTCTCAAATCAAATTATAATTTTGTACATTATATGGATGTAATATTGTGTAACCCGTCGAAATTCGACGGAAATCATTTGACACAATAGCTTATAAGTAAATACCAAAACTTGTACATTATTTACAAATCGAACTATCCTTCAATTTATAAATATCTAAATAATAAATATAAATTATTACAATAATTAGTTATCCATCTCAATAAAATTCAAAAATTATAAAATAAATATAAATAATAAATAATATAAGCAATTGCTAATTATCTATTTTTATCATAAATTGCATATTAATACCCAATAATTGTCCAGACCCATTTGATTTGATAAATATAAATAGTTACAATAATCTATTTCAATTATAAAGAAAATATTATTCGAAATGAAAGAGTCAATAAAATAAAAAAAACGAATGCACCATTTTCATAATTCATGATCAATTCCAACTATGAATCAGCTTAAATAAATTCTTAAATGATCAATATTGAATCATAAGTTGAATAATCCATTGAATCAATCTAACCATCAAGGTGTAAATGCATATGAAAATAGTATTTTCGTTTTTGAAGTTTGTCTTTTAAAATGAAAGATTTTTTTGGATCGATTGATATTAAGAAGCTTAAATCTTGTGATTATAAAACTTTCCAAATAATAAATGTATGCCTTTTATATGTAATACTATTTTCCTAAGAAAATATGTGTGACTTTCGTATAAAACATTAGTAAATTTGCTAGGTGATTTGATATTAATATGGGATTAATTATTATTAATGTCATTATAATATTTTATTGTAAAGAAATATAAATTAAGATGATAATAAAGAAAAAAGGCGACTCCACGTAAACGAATCTCCTAAAACTCTAGATTATATAAGCAAATCGCCAAACAATTAATATTTGAATTCAGAAGAAAATATTTTTTCCGATTAAAAAAATAATAATTAATTTAATATTGCATAATGATGCCTATTTGCTCGTCCAGCGAGTGAGCATCACGCCGGCTATTGATTGAGGAGAAGGAGAAGGCGAGTGACAAGCTAGCTCGCCCTCTTTCCCTTTGTTGCGAGCCACTCGTCCGCCCCACCGCGCAATGCAGCGCGCCACTAACATTTCCCTTCGAGATGGGCCAAAAGGCATACATTGCGGATGCTCTTAATCATGACATTAGATAATCAATATTACTCGAATAGGCCCAAAGAAAATTAATCAGAGTTGATCAAAATTTAAAGAGTATTACATATATATATATATATGTAAATATAATATATTTCTTAATATAGTAATATAAAATATACATATATTTTATACTAGATATATGTAATAGTCTATAAAGTGATTAGTTTTGACAGAAGTGTTATCAAATATTTTCACTCTAATATTAGCACATGAAAGAATATAACTTTGTCATGTGGAACACGTTCAAAAAGCTAGATGACAGCTTGCACAAGTTATTGGCCAGACGATAGATGCCACCATCTTTAACCAAAGGTAGGTGGAGCACCATATGCTAATCTGAGATACAATTCGATCTATTTATTTGGTACAACTTGTACTTCATTTTTGGGTGACGAGGCACGCAGCTGCTACTTGAGGAGTGTTATAGGCGAATCCCATTTTATGTAATAGTCTATTAATTATATATATATGAGAATCAAATAAAACTTTATGATACAAGTATCCAGTACCCCACTCCGTCAGCAAATTAAATAATCTCAAATTACCATTTCTACTACTTTATTATGATCAATTTTGGTGCACATTATAGATAATATACCCTGTATTGTTTAATACTCATAAAATGACATTCTAAATAGGTGTAATTTCTACTAATAATAAAATATAATATAAATAGCAGAGAGGTTAGCACCCTAATAAGTAAGAACATGTATACATGTTTTGTGAAGGCTTTTTTTTTCCGATGAAATTGTCGGTACGTCTCAAATTTGCGAGAATCGTTATCTAGGGAAAATTTGCGATAATATAAACACTCAGTGCACAAAAGCAATATCCCTTCCCTTCACATTAAAGTTGGGACTCTGTCATGAAATTCATACTTATCTAACATTTTCACATAATAGCCAAATTTGTTACTCCAGTCTTAGCTGCTTGGAAAGATGCACTCATCATAACCTGCAAATAAATAAAATAAATTAAAGCAACAGAATTAGTTATTACAGCTGATTGATATATATATATTGGAAGAGTTGTCTAGTTATAGAAGTTACTTGGATCCGTGGATGAGAGATTGGCTGTCTGTGAGAAATCACAGCTAATATTGGGATCTTTGTCGGAGTTATGAAAGAGGAGATTCATGGCATAGGTGGCGTGAGAAATGACGGATGCAGGCTCAAAACAAGCTCCTCCTGGTTGTATGGGACTGCAATCTATGCCTTGTCCACATGCGTAGTCCAAATTTGCTTGCATTTGATCCTCTGTCACACCTGCCTTGCCCACACACCATCTTCCCTTGTTCGATTTCGGGCCCGGGCTCTGGCTCGGCCTCTCTGGTGTTGATGGCGATGGACTCTTTTAGCAACAAAGAGTCATCTTAGTCATATGTATACATTGGATAATAATGCAATAGAACAGTAGAGCGCAGAATGAAAAATTCGATTTATCAAGTCTTCCTTTAAATAACAAGTGAGGATTTTCGGACGGTTTGGTCCCGGACTGAATCGAATTCGAAAAACTGAAAAAAAATGAACCTTTTTACTTCATTAAAACTTGTAAAACTGAAAAATAAAAACTAACTTTTTTATTAAATTAAATCAATATATATTTTAATTGAACTCAACCCAAATCAAAATTTTATCATAAGAGAATCAAATTTAGTTTTTACTTTAAAAGGCTGAAGGAGAATCAAATAAATAGACATTAAACATAATTATGTCGATTCAATTTCAAACTGAAAATTTGAGATTGAAATTATTATGTTTAATTTTGTTCACCCCTGACAAAACATTAAAATTGAAAATTTTAAGTTAATTAGTAAGATGTTTCTCCTTCAAATAATAGTAAATCTGATATTATAATTATCTAAATAAATTAGTTAGTACGTGACTGTATGTAATTTTAAAAAAAAATTGATAAATCGTGATCTAACCTGGCTAGTCTTGATTAGTCCAACATCATAAGCCATTGTCAAGTCGGGCTTAAAGAGGCCGAAGGATCTCTCAGAAGTCGGGCCGGGCTTCTGATTTTCATCATACAAAGCGAAAAGATAAGTATCGACAGATTTTCCCGGCATCAATGGAGTCCCCACCGTGGACCTGAGATGCGCAATCAAATTCCCATTGTAAGCCTTGGCGTTCTCCACGCTCGCCCCGACCTCTTCGCTATCTCCCTTGTACGGCCAACCTGTCTCCGCAACCACTATCTCCACTCCCTTGAACCCCATTCTATCCAATGCCGATCTCACGCCATCCACCTACAATTATTCCCAAATCTAACAAATATGTCTATACAAATGAATATCAATTAAAATTATAAATTGTTTTTATTTTATAAAAAATGTCGTGAATTATAGAATATGTCATTTATAACTCCAAACTAGTACCATTTTATCAAAATATATTGAATTAAACTCGTGAACTATCAATTTTTTATTTTAAAAATATTACGAGTTTATTTTTTGGCTTCGAAATATAGACATTGATCGTTATATATCACGATAAATTATAGTTAAATTTTATAAAAATGATCATCTCCACATTTAACATCGACATTCATGCTAGGTCAATTTTAAGAAAGTTTAGTTATAATTACATCGTGATATCTACCGAGCTACATTGACATTTGAGAGTAGGAAAATGAACAATGAGACCTTATGATAAATTTATCCATAGTCCACGGCTTTATGGTAATTTTTTAAATTCTTAAGGATATATTTTATTTATAAAATTATCAAAGTTCATGAGTATTTTAACTAATATTATTTGACGAAACAAATATAATTTGGGATAATATACTGATATTTCCACAAAAATATATAAGTAAGATTTCGGGTTCGGATTAAAGTAAAAAGTTCAAAACTAGTACCAAACAAGAAATTAACTTAAACTAACCTGAGCATCAAACATGTTAGTGTACTTGATCTTGGACCCGGAATCAACCCGGCCCGAATTCGGCTGGAACAAGCAGAACGCCAGAGTCTCCGGCCTCGGGTCGCTCCGGTACGCGAAATACGGGTACGGGTTGATCGCAAAGGGCGACGCGGTCGCATTGTTGAAGCTCAACAATCCTTTCAGCAGATCGCCGATGCTGGGATCGAAGCTGCCGGACGACGGCGGGTCAGACTGCCCGAGAACCGCCATGGAGTGGACGGTCGACACCTTGATCTTCCCGGCCAGGCCGGCGGATTCGAGGGCGCTCTGGAGATTCTGCATCGCCGGCAGCAGCTGCGCCATCAGATTCCGGTCATTGTACGACATGACCTCGTTGCCGACGTTGATGACGATGATGTTCGAGGCCGGGTGGAAGGGGGCCACGTTGGTGTCGATCCAGTTCTTGGCGAAGTTCGGGTCGGACGCCATGCCCGGGATGTCGGAGTTGGATGCTCCGATCATGAGGCCGATGCCGGTGTTGGCGAAGGCCTTGATCGCCGCCGGGTCCGACCCGTAGAGGCGGACCTTCCCGAAGGCGGAGGACTGGAGGAGCTTCGCCGTCGCTTCCGGCGGCGGGAGGTTGTCGGCGACTTGGCCGTAGTTCGCTCCTAGGAAAGACTGCGATTCTGGTAAAAAATTAAATTAATGAAGCACAAAAAAATATGGAATTCGAATTTAGTTAAGAATGGAAAAGACGTTAATGATGTGATTCATGAGATCTTACGTGAGAGTGGAGTGAGGTTGAAGATGGAGAGGAAGAAAAGCACTGAATAGTACAGCAAGACTGCCATGGAAATCTGCTTTGTTTTTTCCCCCCTTGATTGGTAGAGAGAGAAGCTTGCAGTAGTGGAACGTGGGAGTGTTGAAATCTCTGAATTTATGTGTTGTGATTACCATATGGTGTAGATTCTTTGTTGATCATTGATTTTTGGGGACCTGTTTTAGGATATTAATGTTTTCCATTGCTGAAATTGGGAGGGTAGAAGAGGAATTAAGGTCGAAATTTGTGGTGTCTTAAACCGTGAGATGTCGGTGGATTTAAATAATAGATTATTATTGTGTGGAGAGTTGTAACTTTTTAAGTGCGCTTGAAATACGAAAATTGGGCTCCGCCATAATAGCCGTTGCATTGTTGGTTGGTTCTTGCTAGAGCGTGTGACCCAGCAACATTGTCTGTCTCGAAATAGTAATTCATCATACTTTTTTCAGCTAATTAAATGTAAATCGAACATAAAGTTTATGATCTATTAAAATTTTGATACGTATAATGTATATTTTGTTTGGTATCTCACTATTTAAAGAAATATATAAATAACTATTAAATCTCATCAAACCTTATTATATAAGAGTATGTAAATAAATTTAATTAAAAGAGTAAAATTATAATTATAATTTTTTCTCTGTCACTTCCTTTCAATTTGTTCTCACACTTAGAAGAATTGAATGACTAAGAAGCCAAAGTCATTTTGACAATAATACCAATGTGTATCAGCAAGAGAAGAGTTCAAACTCATGAGCTTGAGACTAAATTCATGTGAACTTTACAAAAAGATGCCATGAGCCAGTAAATTTAGAACGCATAGATCAAACTCAGTGGGAAAGCAGATGAAGAAGGAGAAGTTTGCCTTACTGATGTAGATCAATTCAAATATCGATAGCGCATCATGACAGACGCAGGAGTATGGACAAGCCAACAATGAATCTTCCTGTCGAAGAAATAATATGTCTATATTGACTCAACCACCATCGTAGAAGTTTGAATTGTTGTCTCTTCAACATTCCATCTTCACATTTAGACAAAGATCTAACACTTTTGCGTGTGAGTGGTGCGCATGCCCGCATATGTGTGTACTACTCAGTGCGCATAACGATCATGTGTAGTCCAAGAACATCTACATCGTCCAAGAATATCTACATCGTCCAAGATTAGCTGGTTGGAAGGAGAAGGTCAAGAACCCAACTCAACGCTCAAGGAAAAAGGAGAAGATACACAGTTCGTGAAGTTGCATTCAACTGGTGTCTCAACCATTGAGAGCATTCTAAAAGGATTGCTATTAAGTTACACATAGCCAAATCTAAATCTTAGATGAGTTAACCAACCTTTAGAAATAGTTTTCACTGTAAGATTCATTCAATCCTAATTGAAAATCCAAAATCCTTAAACACAAACCTGAATTAAACGCAATACAGACTCGTTTCGGGACCAACATAACGATTATATTTAGATTTTTCAATAATTCCTTTTATGTTTGTTTTGCCTACAAGGATATTATGGTAATTTACATTGATTATAATTTTAACGTGATTTTGGATCCATTATCAAAATTGTCCAAACAACTAAAAAGTATCAATTTGATATATGACATATTCGATTTACATCGAATCTAATACATGATCGAATTTCAAACACTTATAAGTGACATACAATGATAAAATTGTACTTGTATTCACATTTATGGGTCAAATGTTAGAAAAATAGCACTTACAGCCTTCATCATCAAATTTTAACAAGACTATTAAGAAAACGTCATGTTATAAGCTTGTGGATGGGCTCTTATATTGGAGCTATAGAATTCGACAAATTTTGAATTGAGTGAGTGGTCAATTGTCTCGTGAAAATATTGTTGTCGGCGTCGCTTTACGAGTTACCTGATTTATATATATTTATATTAGACCTTTACTTAATTAAATTCTCTTGGCAAAATAATTGTGATCAAATTTGCAAACCTCTATTCCTCTACTTTATCGTGGATGCCTATATTCTTCTTAAAAGCAATCGAGGATGCCTATATTCTTCTTCAAAGCAATCAATAAATGCTCCTTAGTCTTAAAAGCAATCGATAAATGCTCCTTAGTGCTTACCTATTAAGAAATCACTTTTCTTTCCTTTACGGGTTTTAATATTTTATGAGGAAAACTGAAATAAATAAAAGTGAAATGAACAATAATACTAATGGAAACATAATAAGCTTGCGCCGTCTGTGGGAATCGAACCCACGACCACATGGTTAAAAGCCATGCGCTCTACCGGCTGAGCTAAGACGGCATGTTGACGAAATGATTTCTTAGTTTTTACTAGTACCTATTTCTCCCAACTGTAAAGATGAGACGCACCGCAGTAAGGGCGATCACTATTTAGCAACTCTTTTTCGAACCTTTAAACCTTTTATCCATTGGTTCGGGGCGGATGAAACCCTATTACGAGAGACCTATCAGGCTATCAGTAATTTATCAGATTCACATGAAGGCTAAGTGTTTGGCAGGGCTTTAATTAAGGGATCAGTTAAAATTTCAACGAAATATTTGAACAAGTTCAACATTTCATTATCTTTGAATACTACGTAGAACCTATCATCGCTTGATCGTTTCCACCTATCGCTTTCTTTTTCATAGAAATTAATATTTTGATTTCGAGGATAGAAGAACAATTGAAGTAATAGTAATGATAAGGCATATGTAATCGATTCAAATATAAATATATTATTGCATCAAATTTACTGGATTGGTTTAAATTAATTTATGGATATAAAATAATTATACGGGTCAGTTTGGTATCACAAAATTATGAGCTTGGAATTGGAGCAACCAATTCTAAATCCATTGTTTGGTACAATAAAAATATTTAGATTTGAAATCAAATTCTAATTCAAAATCCTTCAATTCCACAATTTTTATTCCATAGTTTAAGTAAGTATTTAGAATTCCATATTCCTAATATATACTCTCTCTCTTCTCCCTCTCTCTCTTATACACCCTCTTTCTCTCTCTCTCTCTCTCTCTCTCTCACACACACACCCCCTCTCTTTCTATCTCTCTTAAACACACCTCTCTCTCTTCTCTCCCTCACACTTTACCCCTCTCTTTCTCACACACTCACTCGCGCACACACACAGTCTCTCTCTCCCACACACACCCTATTTCTCTCTCACACACACACATACACCATCTCTCTCACACACACATTCTTTTTTTTCCCTCTCTTTCTCTCTCTCTCACACACACACATACCCCTCCCTCTCTCTCTCATACACACACAACACACAGTCATACACATACACACACACACACAAAATCTCCCTCACACTTTTTCTAATTTTTTTTGGCATCTAATTTTTAAATTATATACAATTTTTTATTACTTTATTCAAAAGTTTCATGATTTGTTCTTTAGACTTTTTAGAAAAAAATATAACATATTTATTATTTGATGAGAATACAATTATTTTAAATTTTCAGTTAATTTTTCACTGAACTAACTGTATGCTGATGTCTACGAATATGTATTTGGATTATATAAAATAGATAATATAATGAAAGGGTGTGTTTGATACCATGAATTTGTTTAGTGCCAGATTTATAAAATAAATGAAAAAATACCCACATACACACACATACAAATACTCTAAATGCTGCATAATGTATATAAATATTAAATAAAATAAATTATTCAATTAAAAGTTAATATCAAATTTTGATTACTTTTTTGACTCACCGAACAAAGTTTTAGAATTACAATACAATTCTATATCAGTTATTTAATTTATCAAACAAATGATTTGGAATTCAATTAGAATACTATAACTTCCAATTCAATTCTATAAAATTATAATTTCAATTCAATTCCAAATTCATTCTACCAAATACACCCGACATGTAATTTGAATTTTGAATTTTAAATTTTGAAATTGATTTATCTAATCTCCCTTTATATTCATATTTATCTATATGAAATTTTTTATATATGTAACGGAAGCCTCTCTACATAAGCTGTAAATCTAATTAATCATTATTTTAATGAAATGTAATTAAATTTGTAAGACGGATTACTTTCGTGTCTGACCGAATAACAAACTCTAGAAATTTAGATTTTTGTATATTCATCTCCAAAGTTATCTGATAATGTTCGACGTTATCACAATAACAAACCGACTCCGAAATGTTTATTTGTTCGATTCCAGCTGTAAAAGAGAAAAAGAAAAAAAGAAAAATACCCCCATCTTTCACGCTTACGCGCATCTAACCGTTGATTTATCTCCACCTACTCATATCTAAACCGTAGATCATCCCACACCCTGCTATATAAATAGCCCTGCAGCTCCGCGTTAGATGTGCATCTTCATTTTCTTCTCCAAGCCGTTACAAGTCATTGTGTCTCCTCCTTCCTTTTATTTTCTTTTGTAGGTTTTGATAGTCAGCTGATCTTCTATCTCGTTATGTATACTCAGCGTTTGTCTTCACCTCTGATTTTCTGCTGCCTGCTATTCTGTTTGGCTGATTTCCCCTTCCGGCTTCGGCCGATCTGCGGCCGATCGATGAAGATTGGATAAATTTGCTTCTAATCCGCCGTTTGGATTTACGTTGGGCTGATTTTTGTTCCATTTTCTGCATAGATGAAGCTCGGAGAGGTATATTTCAGCAATCAGCTGATTCGGTGCAATTCGTTCGTGGATCTGCGCATGGTATGTCATTTTCTTGATTTTGATTTCTCCTACTATTTGTTTCAGATTTTGTTGGTTTTGGTTACTTCTGTTTAGGAGCTGCTTTTGGTTTGTACTTCGATGATTTTCCTTTCCGTGATTGAGTTGTATTTATTATTTTCACTAACTTTTGTCTTATAACTCCAAGTTGATTCGTGTGTTGTTTTATACTATGATGTGTTCCTTTGTAGGTAACCATCTCATCCATGCTCAGACCACGAGAGGCTTTCCATGTCGAAATTGTTATTCATCGTCTCAAAAACTGGTAGGACTTCATTGGTTAAACAACGAAAGACATCCTGGAAGCAGTTCGCCATTGTATTAATGAAATTCTTGGTAGTGTTGTGGTCGTATGTAAAAAAAAGAAGAAGCGTGTGGAGTGATGTTTGAGACTCTTGAGAAAAGAAGATTGAGGTGAGCTGATCGACCTTATCGACCTTTACCATGTTGGGTGCGCTCGCATGGTAGGTCACCGCGTAATAAAAGTTCTTTTTTTGTTTAGAGGGGAGATGGTACGGTGATTTGTCCGGCTCTCCCCTCTCGTGTGCGGTGTCCTCTGTTTGTTTATTCATTACCTCTATCCCCTTCACCATCATCTAGTTCTGGTTATCACCATCATCTAGTTCACAGCCATTCATTCAAGACCAGAACATGACATTAATCGACGCAAATGAACTTCCCTGGGGTCGAAGAATTAAGGTACAAATTAGCATTCTGAACTCTTATCTTATTAATATTCTATTAATCCGTCTGTAGTTATCCAATAATTCGGTAAAACTCTTCAATTCTAAGACAGGTACAAATATGCACTCTACAATGCACTCTACAATGCACTCTACAACGCACTCTACAACATCTCCTACATCTCCTTGTTACTACTATCCATCAATGTTGTCTACAATTTTTCCACTACGGTAAATTATCTAATTTACCGAACTTAAGAGTCTGAAAACAATTATTCAATTAGAGTCCAAAGTAAACAATTATTCTTTGTGGAGGATTTTCAAATTTTATCCATTGCTTGGTATTGAATTTTTTTCTGGACTCTATGCCTGGTACCGCGAATTTGATATCTTGTTAATTGTTAACAAATATTGGGAAACTTCACTGTTCAGCCAGAAACCTCCTAGATCAAACGTGACTTATGATGATGATAGCTGCGGGGCTTGAGTTGATGATTTGGGGGAGGGAGGGAATACTGCAATACACTTTGGCGGTACCTCCCCCCATTGGTATTGGTTAATTAAGTCTGTAACCTTTTTAATTCAACTTATTGCGAATTTTTGCTCATAGCTCATCGGGTATTCGATAACGCAGTATCTGGATATACCCAGTTTAATTTGCTAGCTGTTTCTTTTGCTTCTTTTTGTTTTGTAAGTTGTTACTGTTTTCTTAATTGTTACTGTTTTCTTAGTATGTGATGATTTAGTTATTTTACAGTATCTGATGTTTTCGCTTGCTGACATTATTATGGGCACATGAAATCAGTAACATCATCAGCAGTTGTGAGAACTAATTGTGTGTTATATTATATTAGTTCATTTTACACTACAACAGCTTGTTTAAAATAATTTTGAAGTGGGAATGAAGTTGCAAATTGTCATTCAAGAAGGTTGAAGTATGAAATGTGAAGAAAGGGGAATTAAGGTTGAGCTCCATTTCTGGAGCACTTGAGAATTCGATGTTATGTTGATCATTATGTAGAAATTGATCCGAAGGCTTTGTTAGTTTGGTAGTCCATGAGCTCAAAAATAGTAGAGCGCTCAATGACATGATGAGGGTGCATTGAGAGGATGTGGGTTTCCATCTGGATCCCTTACTTTGTATAGATAGATAGATAAAACACTTTTATAGCTTCTGATGTCTTTGATTCTATTATACCATCCATTTGTTTGCCGTTTTGGTAGATCTTATTTCTTATATTGCAGTAATTTATTGCTCCTTTTCAATTAGAAGTAGGTATATATTGTAGGAGTCATTCCAGTTATACCATGTGGTAATAATCCGCATCTTGTGTGTGAGATAGCTTTGGTCTTATGTTAATAAGAACCACGGAAGAATTAAATTATGGTTAAGTGTAATATTTGTGTGACTAAATAGTAATCATTCTATTAAAGAAAAATTAATGAAAATAAAATGTTAGCTGTCTAATTTGTTATAATATTTTTGGATATTTTAGGTTGTGATTGATAGATGACAATGAATTGCGAACGACCAGAAAAATAAGGACGTGATGATATGGGGGGGCCGGGTCTTGGTAGCAGGGACCGCATATATAAAGAGATGTGACGGAAGACGATTTGAGGAGATTGTTTAACGCAGAGGAAGAGGATCATGTTCAAATAGGATGATAGGAGGACCACATAAACGAGCCATTGTATGGCGGTTGACGGTGTACATAATTTTGAATTTGTTCTTAATTCTTTACTTCCCATTTTTATTTCGATGTTGACATGAATAAGATTGCACTTTTTCATATGAATGATTACATCGATAAAGTAATTTATAATTAATTTCTACTTGTATATGAAGCATTTGAGATTGATAATCATGTTTTCGACCTTTACAGCGCAAGGCTAGTTTCAAAATAATGTATTCTTTCGAACATGATGGATCATAAACGATATTAAATTGAGAATCTTGATTATTTTACCATCTCAATATAAGTTAACGAATAAGAATATAATTACTGCAATAAACATATAATTAGCATCCGTACAAAGTTCATAAACACTATATTTATAAAAAAGTTTTATAAATCTATCATAATTTTCTAATATGTTCATAAATTCTAGATTATCAAAAAATCAATAATTACTATAACATTCAAATTAATAAACATATAACAATTATCATACAAAATACTATAAAAGCCACACCTTGTTCAAATTAAACGCCAACTATTTGTTGGGTTGGGGGGGGGGAGAGCACAACTCCTTGCATGAGTTTCTCTCTCGGAATTAGGCAAATGTGAGGTAGACGCATCTCCTCTATTGCCCTTGTGCGTCTTTAAAGACGTCTTCACTTAAGTTAAAACGCATTATCATCTCGGATCTTACCCAATTTCATAACTTAGGGAATTTTTTTTATAGGTTAGTCTATATTGAGAATTTTTTTCGTCTCTACCAAAGTACACTATTTCTCAACAGACAAAATAAGTTCTTTGCAGATATAACTGGGTAAAAGCCACCACTCTCTTTCTATAAACATCAAAATTCATTAATACGCTTCCACCACAAACAAAAAAATTTACACTGTCTTCAAGTATCATTTCTTACTTTTGTATTTTCAGTAACACCATCAAAGGAAAAAAAAAAAAAAAAAAGACAAGATACACTCAACTTCAAAATGCACACACTCATCGTAGCAGGTCCTCTACATTGCTATGAGACAGAGACGATGGTGTTACCCAACTATATAAGCCGTCTCTTGAAGGTCCGGGCAGTGGTCTGGTAAGTACGAACCAGCAACCCAACCCCAATCCCAACCCCAAGGCACACCCCAAGTCCGATTCCTACACCCACTCGGACCCCTGCATTGAACCAAGATAGTTCTCCATCTTCACCTTCAATATATTCCGTCGGTCTCCAGTATAAGTCATATTCTTGGTCGGTCTCTGGTGTAAATCGGTTGTAATCTGCCAGCTGAAAAGAGCAAACAGGAAGTCTCTCTTTAGCATTTAAATTCTATGAAAACCTATTGGTATCAACATAAAGAATAGTACATATTTTAGCAGCCAAAAGAACATATTTGGAAATCAAAATTTCCATGAGAGCCAGTAATCTATACTATTTATATATGTTAGGTTGCTAACACACTTTATTTTGGATTAAAATCAAAACTACGGATAATTAAAAATCGAAATTATTTGGGTTCAAATGGGTGTCACTACTCTTTCAAACAATGCAAATGAGATTGCAAACGAAGCTGAAAACATCCCTGGAGACGTAGCATCTCCATTTATGATAAATAAATTTTTAACAAGAAACGTCTAGCACATGCCAAGCCAAATCAGCTAATAGCAAGTGCAAGACACCATGAATTTTTTTTTCAGAAGGCATTTAAAGTTGGGCACAAGCTATCCTATCCTTCAATGAAGATTAGCCTAGAAGAGTTTCAAATGCAAAAGGAGACATGATGGGCCCAGAGTTGAGGTTGACCTACCTAGTATATTTGATAAAGGGCCATACATGTGTGTTTTTAGCAGCAAACCAAATTATAAGAGACAGCAAAAAAGGGTGTCAAACCCTATCTTTTTAATGTATGTGCCTGCCCATACCTAAGATATGTTGAGGATAAGATTCTACTGCTAGCTTATATTCAGTCCCAACGAAAATGGGCTTTTTGTCCCGATTGGAACATGTTTCACCAGAGGAGGCAGGCAAACAGCCATAGTGGAGGATATGGAGGGGATAAGATTAACCAAACCCAAGTGCATCCCAATCTTGAATAAATTATTCTAGGCAGTTTGAAACTTGTCCTCAGAAACTAAATACATTTAGATGAAGATAAACTACTAGCTAATTAATCTGGTTTGCTAGGCTCTCGTGGAAAAGAAGACAACCAAAAAACTCCGTCATTACTTAATTTTCTTTTCTTTTCATTGCATCTGCAATAAGTAGTTTGAGATCAACATGAAAGGCATACTCATTCCATCACAGGTAATCAAAATTGTCTACCAGATTTGTGATCCAAGACAGTGTTTTATGTCAAACTAACGACCTGGAGAAATGCCTCAAGAAAACTTCCTACTATAAGTCTATATTTTTTAGCATATACATGCAGAAGACATCATCACAGAAACATTCTAGATTCAAATATATATGACTTTAGCAAACTGAATACAAACTAAATACGGAAAGTGCAGGGATTGTTAGTATAAGACTAAGCTGATTCAACATATCAGATGATGAACATAAGATACATTGCATATTTCGGAACAAGGCAGGAAATTCGAATTTATTACCTGCAGATCATGCCCAGATGCAAGATCTTCATGAGATTCAGAAGCATCACACTCTGGGATTGAATGCAAGACACCCTTTCTGTGTTTCTTTCGGTGATTAAGCTGCACGCTCTTGGTTAATATGACCGGGGTTCCTGAGGAGGTACCTGCCACATAAACTTCAATTGTAGGAAATGAAGATTCAGAACCCGTTATTTGCTTCCCTTTCAGAAATCCAGTTCCAGCACTAATCACAAATTCACAATTCATACACCACTTTCTAGCTGCATTCGTCGAATCCCCAATACATCCATTGCTACTCGACATTTCCAAAACCCCAGAGATCACAAGATCCTCCTTATCAAAAACCTCAAATTTCACACTTCCTGTAAACCTTATACAATCTGTACTGACAAATGTAGCCTCTTCTGATTTCTTATCAACCCTATCGCGTCTAAGAATACATGAGATCCCCTGTGATTCCATTGAGCATCTTACTCCGTTCACCTCAAGGACAGAGTCCGGGGAAGCGGGGATGTGGTTGAGGGTTAGGCATTCCGGGGTGGCATCATCAACCAAGAAATTGCTGATCCTAACATAGAACACTCTTGCATCGAACCAATGCAATGAAAACCGGCCAGATTGGTGCAAAGGGTGCCTGATAATCTGTAAGCCTTGATCACTCACATTACCATTGCTATGAAATTCATAAGAACTCTCCATCCTCTCTCACTCACTTAACTTTCACCACATTCTTTTACAGACATTGATGAACTTGGATGAATGAGCTGAGGAACCCTACTCTGAACAAATGTGGAAAATCAAATTAATGCATAATGAATAAGGTAATCGGATTGAATAAGCTAGTAATAAGGCTATCAATTGTTCCCAAACATCTATGATTGAAAAGAAATTATATGAAACCACAAAATGAACACCGACTAATTCCCTAAATCCACACCTATGACTACTTCCTCTATGTGAGAATTTTTTGCTAAAAGCTACATCTGTAAGAGAAAAATGAGCTGAACCAAATTGCAATAGAATCCAATATTACCAAAAATGAGATGATGTAACCATTCAAAAACTAATCTTCTCAAAAGAAATTCAGACTATAAGATTCAAGCCCTGAAAATTAGAACTGAATATCATCAACAAATTTTTCCACAGCGAGATTGAAGAAAGTACTTTTAATGGAAAGGGAAAAATCATAGAGTGAGAAGAAAGTTGAAATTTCTACAAATAGTATTTTATCCATTGTACACGATGAAACGTATCCCCAAAGTCTCCTACCTTTATCACTTCTTCTATCTCTGCCACACCAAAACCTCAGACTCTTAGCATAAATGTGGAATATGAACAAACAAAGTGACGGAAGAGAGAGAGGAGTGAGAGAATACACATGTCACAGAATCCAGCCATCCAACTCACAGAACTCAAGAAAAGAAAGGGACAAAAATCATTTAAAAAAGAAAAATGAAAGGCCAGAAATTTTGGAACTGATGACAGCAGCTTACCATGAAGAAATCTGGCCCTCTTCAATTTTACACGGAAAGAATTGCTGGGCTGGTGGAAAATCACAATCTTGAAAATAATTTCAAGAAAAGGAATACAATCAGCTTAAGATCTCTCAAATCGCTTTCCTGCTGCAAAATGGGAGCTTTTATTCTCTAGTTTTTGTGTGTGGATGGAAATCAAATATTATGACACCCTTCTTTGGAATTATATCAACAATCAAAACAAATATAGCCTTCGGTTTTATAATACTTTATTTTCTTGATTTCACGCTTCAACCAGAGTTGAAGAAAGATCCTAGGCTTGGATGGACCTGAGAAGTTTTATATTAGCAGAACACTAAAATATCTACAAATATTTTATTAGTGTTTATGACGAGTCCACCATAAGAGTAGATTAAATTGATATTGACAATTGAAATTAATTGGAAAATAGGTAAGTGCAATGCGTATTATTTGGAAAACACATGCAAAAGAATATAGTATTATTTGTTGGTGAGAAGAAGTGTTGACGGAGACGGAGACGGAGATGGAGATGGGGGATTAATCCAATCGATCTTATCCGGAAGATTCGAGTTTACGAAGTCGGTGGCTCACATTATACTGAAAGTGATGTTTAAGGCTTTAGCTTGTGAAAAATGGCATAGTCTTTCTGTGGTCCAAACTCCAAAACATAAATCTACGCTCCTAATGTCCTTGGATTTTCTATTTCGATGTTATAACTAATAAATTACACCCGACTTATATACACACATACATGCGCATGAATAGTTTAATATTTTTAAAATTTGAAATATCACCACACAGGAATACAAAAAAAATTAATTGTAATTAAGGGCATTCACGCTCCACCTTCCTTAACGTTTCTTAATTAGATTTCACATCATTTTTTCTCCTCATCCCTTAACACCTATGACCTTCTTCCTTATTCATTCTATCTCTTTCATTATTTATGGTCTTGTCTCTAAATTTTTAATTCTTTCATATTTCACATAATTGGTAATATATATTTATATATTCTAATTAGATCAATATGCGAATAATTGAAAAGATGAACATAATTAAAATTAAAAAATTACATAACTGAAATAAAAATTTACATAATCAAAATTATAATCACATAAGTGATTAAAAAAAATGATAATCATTCAACGAGGGGACTAAATACGTCTCGAATGTCGTAGCAGAATCGTCTCAAGCATTCTCACCCTGTTGATTAGGCGATGTGCAGATACTAGTCGAAAATATTAACAGTTCCGCCAGTTGCAAGTTGTCGTATCGCCAATGTATATTTCTAGAGCGTTGAAAGCCCTTACCGTTCGAGCTCGTCTGGCTGCTGCTGGAAGCATTACTTATAGGGATGTCAATCGGGCCAACCCGTTCGTGTTCGGGCTATTCGGGTTGCAAATTTTATCGGGTCAGAAATTTACAACCCTAACCCTAACCTTTCGGGTTTCGGGCTAACCCGTCGGGCCAATCGGTCCAAAAAAATTTATGAATATTTTTAAATAATATATTAATTTTGATAATTGTATATTTATAACAAAGAAATACATCAATAAATGAATGTCATTTCAACTCAAAACTAATATATAGCATTTAGAGAAGTAAGAAAAT
>JAYDZE010110592.1:0-23729 GCA_034509125.1 Monilaria moniliformis
AAGCTGATGCACTCGAAGAAAGAGAGCAACTTTCATGGTGTTAATGAATTTGAGAAGATGGAAGCCCTCTTGCAAATCAGCTTAGAAGGTGTGCAAGTTGAGGAGGTCATGAATCTCTCCAAAGAGGTGGATTCCAGCATTCAGAATCTTGAGCAAGAGCTAGAATGCTTGTTTAGACAGTTGATTAGAACCAGAGTGTTACTCCTAAACATTCTCAACCACTAGCAAATTTTTTGTACATTTTTTGTAGACCTGTATATCAACATATATTTGTATATTCAATTTACTGGAAAAAAGACACTACAGAGATTTCATCTACGTTGACTTTGCCTGAATTTCAAATACTCCAACGCATTGCTTTCAGTTTCTTTGTTATTATTGTGCTAATGATGAAAAACATAAGAGGAAAAATATTTATGTAGACATGATTTTCTTGAAGTTCATATCTGAGGAGAATCTTGAATCAAATAAACCTGCCCAGTTAAACTGAATGCTGTATATAGGAAGGATCTGAGTTGGAGGAAACCACAGCAATTAAAGGCCACACGAGTGGGTTCTAATAGTTTAATGAAATCGGAGCTGTCAAGATTCCAGTTGCCTGTTCAGACAAGACAAGCAAGGTGATCTACTTGTGAAAAAAAGGATTAAAAGCTGCCGAGGGAATTTGTCGTTTGTGATAATCGACAACTTGAATCCATTCGTGTGCAGCTATGCAAGATCGTAAGGTCGATGCTAATCTTACCACCCATATTATACAATAGTTTTTTGAGAGACACTTGGATTTTTTTAATCATAAATTTGGCAGGAGACTTGGTTTTGTCCTGGCCTGCGACTACTCCAACGTGCCAAATAATGTAATTCTGCATGTGAAATTATGCTTAGAAAACACTATCATTCATACATACATTTTAGTACATAATAGTACACAACTTTTTTTCTAAACTCATTCTTGAAATCCTATGAGTTTATACAACAATGATTAATCAAACTCATTCATGAAATCCTATGTGTTGTTTGTAATTGTTCCAGCTCATTTGTCATTGATGTTAGCTGGCGGTGCTCATGTGGATGACACAGAATTATTATGAAACTATAAGTTCTTCCTAGACAAGACAGAACACAAATGGCACTCGTGTGCTAACTAATAATATGGATCACCCCTCGAAATTTTCCTCAATTATAAACTATATTAGGTGTAGCAGCTTGATCGAAGTAGTGGGAAACATTGCACAAACATCGCCACAATAATTTGAAATATGAGTTCATGATTTTTTGTGTCCCCTTCACCCCTATAAATACTCACCAAAATCATATTCTGAGGCAACCATAAATCTCTTGCTACATATTTCTCATCAACAAAGAAAAAACAAGAACAAATGGCATTCTCAGCACTATGATCAAAAGCCCTTCACCACAACCGCTCTCTTAGCTTTCCTTCCAAAGAAAATCCATCAATCTCTCATCTTGATGAGAGCTTCTCCACTGCAAGAGGCTGTGAGGCCTCCTCTTCTTCGTTGTCATCGATAACAACTAGAGTGGAAGGCCTCAAATATTTCTATAGCAACATTGATGATTTGCTTCAGCTGCCTCACATTCACCAGATCATTTCACAGGAGAAGTCGATTGACCAAGTGTTGGACGGTTACATCAGGATCTTGGATGCCTGCACGGTAGCTAAAGATCTCGTCTCAAACACAAAGCACCAAGTGCAAGAGCTTCTCTCCGCTATAAGGAGGAACGATGCAGGCGGCATCAACTGCTACCTCATCTGCAGGAAGCTGTCGAGGAAGAACATCCACAAATCTTTGAAGGAGTTGAGGAGTTGCAAAACCATTCTTTCAACCTCGGAGAAGGACTGTGGAGAATCGGAGCTCGTGCATAAGCTAAAAGAGGCGGAATCAGTCACTATTTCCATGCTTGAATCTTTGCCGTCCTATTTGGTTGGGACTTGGCAGAGTGAGTGGTCTTTAGTGACCAAGGTGATGCTTTCGAAGAAACGTGAAGATGCAGATTCGAATGAGTTCAAGAAGATCGATGCGCTCTTGCAGAAGAGTGTACAAGGAGAGGAGGTTACGAGTCTTTCGAAAGAGATAGACTCGAGCATTCAGAATCTTGAAGGAGAGCTAGAGTGCTTGTTCAGACAGTTGATCAGAACCAGAGTTTTCCTCCTAAACATTCTTAACAACTAGGCATTTAGGATATGAAAGTTCGTACATCTCTCTTGTATATGAGAACATACTTCAACCTGTACATTATTACCCTTGATTTACTAGAAAGAAACTACAAAGTTTTCATCAAACAACTTGTCTGATTTACTAATAATAGCCTGGATATTTTGTCTGTTGTTTACATTATAGGACGAGACCAATTTACCAGCCAACAAAAAATGATGTGGACCGTCGAAATTAGCGTTCACATGTAACACTAACTATTGAAAATTTAAACCATTCTTGAAACGGTGAAGTTTCCCGGTTTGAGTGTGAACGATTGCGTCGTTGTGCTACACTACGCGTTGAGGTCTGTCAGGCATTTTGTCAAACGTTTGATCCGCAAAATTGGAGTCCCGCCAATTGGGATATTGACGCCGCTGGTGAATGCGATGCCCGGCGTCAAATTCAGCATATGTATTCGAATCGTTTGTTTCCAAAGAGATTTTCAGAGGGTTCGACCATCCCCTCGGAATCGAGAAGATCGATCGGACTTTCGCCGGATATTCTTCTTCGAGGAGTTCAAGAAGGTCAGCCTCCCTGAGTCATTTCGTCAAACACAATCCCAACTCGCTGTTCGATAAATTTTTGAAATCACCCGAAGATAGAATTCTTCTCATTTCCAGCAATTTCAACTAGAGAAAAAACCGTGAACTCCGGCTAGCTGCCGGAAACCGAGTTCTTCTAGATGTTCTCAGAAATGTCGAGGAGAGGCGGAATGACCCGGAAAAAGGATCATACTTTTTTTTAAAAAAAATTCCAATAATTAGTTTTACATATGTAACTTTTTATCGAATGATGCCAAATCGGCTTCTAAGTATTATTGCACTATAATATGAGTTGGTAACGTCAAGTTTATTGCACCATAAGAGCATCCGTAACGGGGTGGGGAAGCCCGAGTCGCCGGACGCACCTTGCGGGCGTGCCGCGTTGTGCGCAGAGGACCCGGCGGTCTGTGGCAAGATGCTTGAGCCGAAAGTGATGAAGAGAAAAATAGGTGAAACTCATGAATAATTTAAGGAAAGTAAAATTTAAGAGATGATTGTGGACGTCCTAAAACTACATTCTAAGTATATATTACCAGAAAATTTACCTTTGTTATTTCTGAAATCCAACATAAACTACGATTTCAAGTGTTTTGATCGCTGATTAACTTTTATGTGAATCTAAGACATCAGGGGCGGAGCCAGAAAAATACATAAGGGGAGACAAATTTTTTTTCAAAGACATTGGAATTTTTTATCAAATAAATTAGTAGGAGCTTCTAGTAGCAATTGGTGATAAATAAGATAAATTATGAGATTTTTTCATTGAATTTTGAAATTCGTGAGGGCATTTGCCTTTCCTAAGGCCTTACTACCTCCGCCCCTATAAATAATCATCTCCACAAACTTCATTATATATTCAAGGCCGCCAAACCTGATGTGAACAAATTTGTAAATATACGACTCGGATATATTTAAATTATATATATATATATATATATATATTATGAACTATTCATCAAGAATCAGACACCGTCTCTGCATAATCTGAAAGATAATGCAGATCCTCCACCCTATTTTACAATTACTTTCTGAGATTTCCCACTGAAGCATTTTCTAACATCTAATCTTAGTAGTGATTCATCATTCTTGTTAATGGATGCGACAAAAGTTGTCTGCAGATAATGAATAGTATCTCCAAAATCGTTGGCCTAATAGAATCCTGCAAAAGGACAAAGTTAAAAGTCAATCCAGTTGTTAAAATTTCATGAAAAAGAGAGACACAAAAATCTGACGGATAGAATTTTGAGGTTTACGTGCAAAAATTGGTATAATCTGGTAGGAAATGAAATGGGAAATCTAAAATTTGAAAATATTTTATTTAGAAGTTGAAGAAATGTAGCTCCAACGAACTGCAGAGAAGCAAGGCTGGCATTTTGTTTGTTGATGAGGCAGAACAATAATGGCTGTCTAATCATGTTTATTGTCCAAACACAATGTCTGATTATCATATGTTAAGATCTAATCGTGCCTCGTAACCTCTGCATTTCATAATTCAAGTAAGCTTAAACAATATAATTGTCTTGTGAAGGTAGGAGACAATGTACAGACACTGAGGCTAGGATAGTTGTTAGCTCTCTCCTCTTCTATGAAACTTACTTCTGCTGAGCAATATATAGACCAGCTTCCCTCCTTCAAAACAATCAAAAGCCTCATCGAATAACAGAGAAAGCTAAATGGCCCTTCAACATACTCGTTCTCATAGCTTTCCTTGTGGATCACAAGAAGCTGCCATAATCAAAGTTGATGAGAGCTTGCTCTCTGAGTCGACCCCTTCATCCTTGTCCTCTGTGGCTAGCAGAATAAAGGGTCTCCAAAATTTGTACGAGAGGATCGATGATTTGCTTCTGCTGCCTCACATTCAAAGAACCATTGCACATGAATGTCCAGAGAAATGTGTAGATGAAATCATGGAGGGGTATATCGTGTTGTTGGATGCTTGCGCAGCTGCTAAGGATGTCGTCTCACTCGCAAAGAGAGATGCACAAGAGCTTCTCTCTGGTGTGAGAAGAAGAATGCACGCGGAGGCCGCCTCTACCTATCTCTCATCAAGAAGGAAGTTGAGAAACATGGTTCAAAAAGCCTCATTTCTGAGGAAAAAACAGAATTTGGGAAAGGGATACGACACGAGGCCTGTCGAGAACTTGCTAATGGATGCTAAATCAGCAACTCTAGCCATGATCAACTCTCTCTTCTCCTACATGGTGGGGACAAAGGCACACAGCAGTGGGTCTTTGGTATCCAAGATCATGGAGTCGAAGAAAGTCCGACAAACAGAATTCACAAAGGTGGATGCTGCCCTCAGCTCATTCATGCACAATGGAGATGATGATGTCAAATTTGATGATCTCTTGAAAAGCATGGAATCCAGCATTCAGATTGTGGAAGATGGGCTAGAATGCTTGTTCAGACGGTTGATCAAAACCAGAGTTATCCTCCTCAACATTCTTAGTCACTAACTGATCCATTTTTTGCTTGTATGAGAAAATTCATTTGGTTCATATAGATAGAGAAAGATAATATATACTTGTGTATTACTTGTCATATATATAGAAATAAGCCCAAAATTAATATCTTACTGCAACTTCTCCAGTTCCATGATACGTTTTCCTTACTATATCTCCATAAACGAACAATAACACAAACGTCAATAAACTAATATATTATTTATTTATATCCTAAATTCGAAAATTTAAAATAATAATGTAATTAATTCTTAATTCTATAAAAGTCCTTCAAGTCACAAAATTCTAAACCATTAAGACTCAACACCTATTTGAGCAAAACGATTTAGCGCAGCTTAACTGATAAGATGATCAATAATGATTTAATGGCTGCTTCGATTCCTCACTTGCAAAAAAAGAAAAGAAAATATAGAGGGTTAAGCATATTATAGATTCTCACAAACTAGCGTTGCTTGAGCAAAGAAAATAAAAGGAATATGTTATTGGAGACAGAATAAGGAAATGTACATAGTCACTAGTGTAATTTCTGGGAGTCTTCATTGATGTCTGAATTCTTTTGAGAAAGAATTATATCATCATACTTAGGAAGTTCGTGGAACCTCCCATGTTGTCAGTGAAGACACAAAGATATCGCTAATTGGTGGCTGTTGGAATGATTGCATCTCTCTCTCTCTCTTAAAATATTTGTTTTTTGTTGATGTTGGTGTTCATTTTATTAAGTGAAGGCGCAAGCACATATTATAAATGCTTATGTTTGCTAACATTGGAGTGAAGACACATATATTTTTTGGATTTTCGGTTTTTCAATTTTTTTTGTTCGGATCAGTTTTTATAGTTTGAATTTTGGTTTTTCGGATAATTCGGTTCGGTTCAGTTTTAATTATAAGAAAAAATCAATTTTTCGATTCAGTTCGATTTGGACATAAAACTGAATCAAAAACCGAATAATCACCACCCCTATATAAAATGAGGGGATGTTGATCTATAGGTTACCCATAATAAAATTAATCCACTAGAGCAACTGCATAATGATTAGAAACTTATGATTGAAGTCTCCAAGTATTTAGTAGATCTGCTCCGCTTGAATTGGGCTATGATAACTTCCACTAGCCCATAATAGTTTTGGGCCTATTTGTTTCTTAAAAGGCCAGTTACAAATTTTGAGTTAATAAATGTGATTGAAATTTTTCACAAGTCCACTTATAAAATGGTTAATACAATTGAAACTTAGCCCAAGGCTAATGGATTATGACGTGATTAGCCCTTGTTACCTTGGGGCTGATCCATACATGATACATGGCACATGCACGTATCTCTCGTCAAATCTAATGCAATCAATGATCTTTTGTTGCACTTCATCACGCACCTTCAACTCTTATCTTACTTTTCATGTATTACCTGATTTTGGACGATTTGGTAGAAATCTTGTGCATATGGAGTGCTCTGTCAACATGATTTCAGACAAGGTTAGTCAATATGATAAATGCTGTGTGTTTCAAGGCAATTAGCATTTAGCAAATTGGAAGGTACGAATTTACTGTGCACATTTTACCTAAATACATTGCCATTAGACGTTTCTGTCTAATCCAGGTCCCATGTAACCCGACGCCACATGCTGTTGAAGCCCTTGTTTTAGGCATCAACTGAAGCTCTGTCTCCACCTTCCCTCGTATAAAAATCCCACCTGCAACAATTCCCACTTCATCTGCACCAAAAACCAACTTGCAGAACTCACTTCTCCCAACATGATTAGTGCCAAGAAACTCTCCAAGATGATCCACCAGTGGCACAAGTTCGCTGCTGCAGGGCGCAAGAGAGTCTTGCTAGCAAGAAAAGGCGACAGCTGCTGTGTTGCGTCAACCATGGACAAGGGCCATTTTGCAGTCTACACTGCTGACCAGAGGCGCTTTGTGGTGCCGTTGGTCTATCTCAACGACCCCGTGTTCAGACAGCTGCTTGAGATGTCTGAAGAGGAGTACGGCCTGCCCTGTAACGGCCCTATTGTGTTACCTTGTAATTCGGTCTTCATGGACTATGCCATCTGCCTCATCCAGAAAGGCCGGGCAGGAGATCTGCATCAAGCTTTGCTCGAGTCACTTGCCAGAAGCCGCTGCTCGTCATCATGTTTGCATCAAGCCCAGATTAACCACCACTTGCTCATTCATTGATAGCCTGCGAAAACACCATCGAAATTTGTAAACAAATGAGACAACATTCCAAGATCAATGAGCGGTTATGCATACGTAGCGAACCCCTGGCTTTGGATTTGTAGTTGTAATGTTAATTCATATTGTCAAATTGATGGAAGAATCTGCTTTATTCAGCAGCTGCAAACTTCAAACCTGAATATGTTTCTTCTTCTGAGTTTAGCCAAGATAATCTGAAAAATAGCTCCTCTACACACAACAAGCAATGGCTTCGCTTTGCAGTTCGAGTATGTCTATCAGCTTCATTGTATAAATCCCACTAGCATCAGAAATCTACAGACCAAGAATTTCATGTCAACTTTCAGGTTTGACTCTGAAAAAATTAGATGAAGTTTTCTGCTTCATCAAGGAGACAACCAGCTTGAGCTACTGTACAGTGAGTTTCTATGTTTTCTGCTAAAAGTAAAGCAAAAATTTCATGAGTTTCTCTATTTTGTGGTGAGCAGTGAAGTGAGCTGACAGTCAACCTAATCAGGCCCCTTCTGCTATCAAACCAAATAACATAATTAAATGATTTATCCTTCAATCACACCATACAAAGGTGACCAACTAGCACATGGTATTGAACTCACAGATGCAAATCAAGAAATGATCATCAGCAGATGATATAATGTACAAATACCTTACCAGTAACCAGCTGACTATCACAAATACTCGTCGTTTCCACAATATGGGCAAGAAGATAAAGGCAACATGGATGGCTAAATACAGACAAAAGAGACCCTTTTCAAATCCTTAGCAACAACACATTTTAGAGTCCTCGTCTCTAACATTAACCCAGTCTCTCTAACATTAACCCAGTCTTACAAGTACGATAATAATATAGGCAAAACACCGGCGTGGCCACCTCATGATCACGAAAAGCTTGCAGTATATGGTCATGTTATGATAAATATTTTCTCTATCCTAAAACATCATACTAAGCTCCAGCCAGGGTGTGGCCACATGTTGGTGTTTGAGTATTCAAAAACGAGTGTACCATTTCGACTTTGGTGGTTTGAGCCACAAATTCCTGCCTGTTTGGTAGCCTCCCTCCCCCGGCATGCTGGGCCTGAACTTGCCTTGTCTCTGACCTGCCAAATTTCCCCACTCATTTAAGGATAGTGCATCCTAACTATCAATGCATCAACCACCATGAAAAAGATTCACCAAATCCATCTTTTTCATTCTTGTGGCTCTCAGCAATTCCTGCAATCTAACAACTCAAAACGCTCAACAAAATTGACCTCCCATCCTCCTCTTTTTCCCCCAATTTCACATGGCCTTGCAGCCCTTAATACCAGAATTGAAAAAAGGTAAAATTCAATGCTTTGTCTGCAACTTCCCCAATACATAGACCCTACCCCATCACATCCAAACACAGAACAACAATATCAATCAAGAATTCGAGATCAATAAAAACCAAACCCTCAATTTCTTGATCCGAGAAACTAACCAAGATGATCAGCGCAAGAAAATTAATCAACATGGCAAGGAAATGGCAGAAAATTGCAGCCCTAGGAAAAAAACGTATCTCTTTCCCGGAGGAGATCGACGGAGTCAACACAAGCGATCAATCCTCGGAAGTGGCGGAGAAGGGCCATTTCATCGTATATACGAGCGACGGAGTTCGATACTCGTTCCCAATCGCTTATCTCAGCTGCCTTATTTTCAGGGAACTGCTCAGAATGTCTGAAGAAGAATTTGGGCATCCCAGCAACGGACCAATCACATTACCCTGCGATTCTCAGTTGTTGAGATATGTCGCATCTTTGCTGCAGAAGAAGGCAACTAAAGATGTGGAGAAAGCTTTGCTGCTGTCCATGGCGAATTACAGATGTTCGTCATATTACTTTTTACAGCAACAACAACAACAACAAATATGGCAGCACATTTTGTTATCTGGTTGCTGAGATTATGTAGTGATCTTTTAGTGATTTTCGAATTCTTATGGTACAAATCAAACGATTACTATCAAGAATTTTTCATTCTTCTTGTTGTAGATATTGTGTTTGAGCTGGAAAGCTAACATAAAAAGGAGGCATGAGATTGAAGTTGTATGCTACAACGAAATCAATAATCCTTTTGAGCTAAAATTCGTTTGGTTGAAAGAAAATTACTGCTGTTGGAGAATATAATTAATTTGCCTTTTCATTTCGATTTTTTAATAGCAGAAAATCAAAGTTGCTGGAAAATATGATTAAGGATTGCGGAGAAGAATGGGGGTTGGGGACTTTGTCTTTTTGTTAGGTTCTCAAGTTGCATATACCTACATGCAACTCAAAAAAAGGAAAGTTGATGGATAAGAAAATTAAAACTTTGACGAGGAAACGCAATTCAGATAGTATGTTCTCCTTGGTAAAATATTTTTTCTTTGACCAATAGATTAAAAGTTCGAGTCATCAAAGACGCTTGTGTATTAGCAAACGTGCACGTTTCTCTCACTTTTTACACACAAATATTCATTGAAATTTAATTTCATGAATGTGTATGAAAGTAAGAAATCCGATCAACTCAACCAATAAATTAAAATTAGGGCTGCTTATTCGGCTCAGTTATAACCGCACCGAACTAGCCGGTTAACCAGAACCGAAATAAGGCTAGGAAAAGAACCGAAACCGCATCGAGTCGATTATTCGATTAACCGATCGGCTGGTTATTCGGTTACAAAAATAATTAGGGTTGCTTATTCGGCTTAGTTATAACCGAACCGAACTAGCGGGTTAACTAGAACCGAAACAAGGCCAGGGAAGGAACCGAAATCGCACCGAGTCGATTATACGGTTAACCGACCGACTGGTTATTCAGTTACAAAAATTAAAAATCTCAAATTTGCTCCAAGTGGGTTTGAACCCCTTAACCTCTTAGATGTTATAAAATACTTTATTTACTGCACCACATGCATTTTTTATATATTTTATGCACATAAAATCTATTTATTATTAAAATTGAAAAATATTAAGAAAACAAATCCTAATCAATTCCGTAAATCTTAAAATTAGCAATGTTGAAATTTAAAATTGAGGCTTTAACCGGTTAGGAACCGATTATCGGTTATAACCGACAACCGATTTTTCCCAAAATCTCGAACCGGAACAGCACCGTTATGTTATTACTGTCAAATTTTTATGGGGGCAAGTTACAGTCTCATTCATTGAAGTGTACCTAATTTATAAAGAGAAGACCAACCAAACCCTAGTGAGGTTCAATGCTAAAACCAATTGGTTTTAGGATTGAGCCTCACTAGGGTTTGTTTGGTCTTCCATTCATAAAATAGGTACACTTCAATGAATGGGACTGTACCTAGCTCCCATAAAAATCTAACATGGTATCAGAGCAGGCCCCATGCTCGAGCCAAATGTGCCGTCAGAGGTGACGGAGCATGGGTGATCCTGTTTAAAAAAAAATAAAAAAATAAAAAAAATGAAGGCCCCATGTTCGAGCCAAATGTGCCGTCGGAGGTGACGAAGCATGGGTAATCCTGTTGAAAAAAAACGAAGGACTCACATGTGAGGGGGCGTGTTGAATATACATATGTGAGTTGTCCCACATCGAAATTATGAAGTAAGAGAGATCAACATAAATACCTAGTGACTCACTCTTCTTATCACCAATTGGTTTTAGGATTGAACCTATCACCAATTAGTTTTAGGATTGAACCTCACTAGGGTTTGATTGGTCTTCTCTTCATAAAATAGCTAGCCCCCATAAAAATCTAACAATTACACAGTTACTGATTAACCGATAACCGACCGGTTTCGATTCGCCGATTAAGCAGCTCTAATTAAAATTAGCCCCGTTTCAAGATTGGAAAATATGCGTAGTGGCTTCTCACAAGCAATACATTACAGGCAGAAATCTCGTAGAATGGTTAGAATCCGCAATTTTAAACTATGACTGAACATATGGTCGGTAGAAAGATTCTTCTCCCACTGCATGAGAAACTGCCATTAACAATTTCATCGCAAATAATGAGAAATTGTAATCTGCTTATCATAGATTCCCTATATTTGCCATTAACCAAAACCTTGAAACTAATAATATGTATGTGTAGGAACATCGATTCCACGCAATTATTTGAATTTATTTGCAAATCCAATGTAGTTTGAAGCCGTCCAAACCGACATTTGCGAGTTATCTCCATCCGATGTCCGACATTAGGCATCTATATTCCAATCTCCGATGTAGTTCCTCATCCAACATCAAACAAGATAGTCTCATTTCAACTATATAAACAGACTCACAAACAACACTTGTTCCACTCCCCACATTGTTTCAACTTTTGCTCAAACTAAAACTACTACTATAACCAGAATGGCAGACCAGATCCCACAAGCCCCCAATGGAGTTCCTCCGGTGGAGACCCAAGACCGCGGCTGTTTCGATTTTCTGACAAACAAGGGAGAGAAGAAGGCTGAAGATGTAGTAATGACAGATCAGAAAGAGGAGAAGCACACGCTCATGGATGAGCTTCGACGCAATCACAGCCAATCCAGCTGCGTAAGTCTCACTACGTCCACACATCCTTTCGTTAGCAATGTGTGATTTCTTGAATGCATGCATTGTGTTTTTTCTTTGTTTTTCAGTCTAGTGATGAAGAAGGGGAAGAGAGGAAGAAGAAGAAGAAGGGGTTGAAAGAGGAGATCAAGGATAAATTATCTGGCAAGAAAGAGGGAGAAGACATCGTCCCCATCCAAGAAGGAAATGCTGGCGTGGAGCAACCCGAAGAGAAGAAGGGATTCCTAGAGAAGGTGAAAGAGAAACTCCCTGGGCAGCACAAGAAAGGCGACGAAGAAACTCCTCCTCTTGCAACAGAGCATTCCCCAGGATGTGAGAATAACGAGAAGAAGGGCATAATAGACAAGATCAAGGAGAAGTTACCAGGATACCATAAGAAGAACGAAAACGAGATCGAGAACTGACCCAGACAGTGTACCTGTTACTAGAAACCTCCAACCCCATTTGTTTTTTCTGTATTTCCTCTTCTGTCTTGTTAGATTCCATTGTAAGTTGTTTTTCAGTTATTTGCATTCTATTTTTCTACAGCTTTTGTGTCTTCGAATTCGGTCTTCTCTCAACAGTATCTCATGATCCAAAGACAAGTTGATTAACCCCCACTGAATCTGCAGCTCCTTAAACAATAGGGTGTAACTATTGACCTCAATATAGGTGGACATTCTTGTTTCCAACGTTGGATCAGCCTACAGGATCCCTGTCTTGTCTATACTTGCAAAAAAGGTTACTACAAGATATATAATCGAAAAAATAGACGTTTTCATTTATGAATCTCTGTCACACATAAATCAAGATAATAAACCTAGTTAGGAACAACTCTGTCCTTGTCAAAGGAGCTTCTGTTTTTGTCATCTACTTTCACCTAATCACTGCCTTGTTACAAGGTTAGTTGATTGGTGAATTATTTAATCCAATGTCAATTAATACTGACTCAGACTCATGCGGAGACACGATCGGCTAAACCTGTGAATTCTAGAATCCAAGTTATTAGGTCGTATCGACTAAACAAATTACTTTTTTAGTGTTTGTAAACATCTCCTGTTAGCCGTACTCACATGAAAAAATTTAAAGGTTTATAACCTGGGATCAGTTTCAGTAAGTTCTGCAGAACTACAAAAAGCTTAAGAAATCAATCAGTAAACTAACCTGATCTTTGCTATGGCAACAGTAGGCTTTTCTTTCTGGCTGTGTCTGCTCACCATCTATGCCAAATTCGTCCCTCTCAACTGGCCAATGACATGCCGAGGCCTATCTTCTTTCTTGGAGATTCCACAGCCGATGTTGGAACTAATAATCATTTGTATGGAAGCAAGTTCTTGGCCAACTTCCCCCACAACAGCATTGACTTCCCCAACTCACAGCCGACTGGGAGATTCAGCAATGGTTCCAACCCCGTGGATGAACTTGGTTAGTGTAACCTACCCAGGTTTCACATTAAACAAATACACTTACATTTGCCATGTTATTATGGTCATAATACAATGCCTTGCTCAGCCAAGCTTTTCAGGTTGAAGAGTAGTCCACCGCCTTTCCTGTGTCTGCATACATACATACAAGAAAAAGGACTGGCTTTGGCTGTAGCCGTACTACTACTTTTTTGGTTTCTTCGAATTGTTGCAGGATTTCATGACGTGGAATCAGCATGCTGTGGACATGGAAAGTTGAAAGCTCAAGGCCCTTGTAATTCAACAGTGCTGCGTTGCCCTAACCGTCGGAAGTATTTGTTCTGGGACATGTACCACCCAACACAGTTAGCCTCCTCTATAGCAGCTGCAACACTCTATCTGGGGCCATTTTATGTATCACCAATTAGTTTTGGTCAGTTGGAACTCGAAAATCAGCAGTCCAGCATGAATTTGTGATTAGAGAACTGTATGAAATAAGTGAAATTGGCACAGAAATCATGATTATGCGATGGAGGATTGCTTACTGCAACCTGAAAGTTTTTCAGTTTTTAATGCTCGGCTAGCTCTGATTCCATACATGGATAGGAGAAAGAAATTTAAAACTGATAACTTTCAATCTCCATATGTGAAAATCAACAGCCCCAACATACAAACTTGATGGTCTATGATTTGTGTTAGCTCAAACTTACATGGAGCTTGTACAACCTCAGAATCTCTTAAGTTGCAAGTTAGTTATATATGACAATCGGGAGTATCTTCATGTACCATATAAGAATTATGATACCACCTTCGAGAAAGCTGTCCATCTGGCAGCTGAAGCACACTATACGGGACCAGTACCGAGTTATTTTTCTCAACTGGAACTGGACAATAACAACCCGGCATGAACTTGTGATCAAAGAACTGCAGATCAACAGTGGAATTGTATAAAAATAAGACGAATTGTCATAGAAATCACCAATGCATGCTTGTTTAATAGTCAGGCATGCAGTACATTATTACAATAGCTGTTGTGAAATAGATTCAGAATGAAGCAATCTAGTAAGTTGCGATGAAGTTTATAAATGGCAACCTAATTGGAGATTGCTCTTCATGTGTCCAGAAAGAACCATGGCAGAAGATCTGAGATCCTATCAGCGATGATTATTAATTAACAGAGAAAATGCAATCTCTTGATTCACCTCTGCGCTATATATAAACATGTAAAGGAACTCTCACAAACCAAACTGTGTGCCATCTCAGCCACAGCTTATGCATCACAATATGAGAATCATATAAGGCTATAAATCTCCTCATTCCAGACCTAATTCTTGCATCTCAGCATAAGATGAGGAATAAGTTGCAGCGTGCAAAGAAGTCACTCAGATTTTCTTTAACAGTTTATGAAAATATAACTGCAACCAATTAGTCATACATATTAGAGTAACTGAACCTGCCAGTTACTACTGTAATAGGTAAAATCAAGGAAACTTGTAAGATTAGGCAGCAATGAGGCAAAATAGCTGCATGATCTCTTCAAACAATTTTTATAAACACAAATGATAGAAGTAGCTGTGAGATTGAGAATCTTATTGGACCTATGTATGTGAGATTGAGAAACAAAAAATGGATATCAGTGATTTAACAAAGAAGTAGCTGTAAGTTACCTGGCAATGTAAAAGACGATTCACCATTATTATATTCAAAGAGTATCTTTCACCGTCTCAAATTTGGGTATATCCTGCATGATTAGCATCAGGCTTGGGGGTATTCTTGTTTTCAACGTTAAATGAGGTAACCCATGGCACAATCTTGTCTATATTAGCACTGGTCACTAGTACTATACATTCCAAAACATTAACGTTTTTGTATATGGAATCGGAGATCACTGTCACACAAACTTAAGCTACTATAATCAGTAACCAGAAATGTTGTCCTTATCAGACATCAAATCCTATTATATCATTTGTCTTGTCTTCTATAGTCTGTTATTCTATTTGTAGCCACATTCACTTGTTATTAAGCACTATCTCTGTTAAACTGTGAATTAATTCAGACACTCATGCAATGTCACGATCAGCTGAAACTTCAAAATCTAGACATGGTAATAGGTCATTCCGCCCAAGCAAATCATTCTTCGGTATTGGAGAAAAGTTTAACTCCTTAGGCCTCACCAAACATTCAAGCACAAAGGCCTATAAATACTGCCAAGAATTAGTCAGCATGCATAGAAATAAGGTTTAGCACAACCTCGTCCTGTTATGGCCACAACAAGCATGCCCCTGTGTTTGTCCCTGCTGATCATCTGTGCCAATTTCATGCCTCATCTGGCTGATGCCACCAATAAACTTGTATTCATTCTTGGTGATTCAACAGCTGATGTTGGAACTAATAATTATATTTCAAGCAAGTTTCGAGCAAATTTCCCCCACAATGGCATTGACTTCCCCAAGTGCCAGCCAACTGGGAGGTTCAGCAATGGTTTCAACAGCGCTGATGAACTTGGTTAGTTCAAATGTAGAAAGCTATATCTGCCAAGGTTTTGTACAGAATAAATGCATGCACATCTGCTAACATGTCGTGTTGTGTTAATATTGCCTGCCTCAGCAAAACTTTTCCAGTTGAAGATGAGCCCACCTCCTTTTCTGTATCTGCTTACGCTTGGATCTGGATTCCAGCAGCAACTCTGCAAAGGTGTAAACTTTGCCTCTGGGGGTGCTGGACTCCTAGACATAACTAATGTTAACAATGTAAGGCATTTACTTGCTCGATTGTGAGGATTCAGTTCTAATATTGTCATCTCTGATATTTTCTGTTCATGCCCCCATTGCATTGAAACGTCAACAGACAGTGCCCTTATTGGAACAGATCAATCAGTTCACTACGGTGCGCAATAATTTCACTGCCATGATAGGCGAACCTGCGACTGAAGTAATGCTCAATAAGTCTTTGTTCTTCATCAGTATCGGGAGCAATGACATTTTTGGTTATTTCAGCAGAAATGATGGGACACCTCCAGACAGCTTCATCACCATGATGCTATCAGCATACTCTCAACACATCACGGTAAGTTCTTGGTAAATCAGTCTCCAAATGTACAAATCACCAATCGTTTCACTTTAAACTGATTTCGTTGGGGTGGTGCTAGACGTTGTACCAACTTGGAGCAAGAAAATTCGGCATCATAAGCGTTCCACCAGTAGGTTGCTGTCCATTTTCAAGACTAATCCAATTAAACTCTACCGGCACCAGCGGCTGCTTCCTTCCCATGAATGATATTGCTCAGGCATTCCACTCAGCCCTCGACGGCCTTTTACTCAACGTCAGCTCACAGCTTCCGGGAATAAAATACTCTCTTGGGAACTCATTCAATATGACTCTTGATGTCATTAACGCGCCAAGAAACATCTGTATGAGTTCATCAAATTCTTGCCATAATTCAGTGTTAAAAATTTAAAAACAATCATAAACGTAAGAAACGACTGAGGATACTCTTAACATCTTCTATTCTTCCTACTGTAGCACTATTCGGAGAAGTGGATAGAGCATGCTGCGGGCATGGAACTTTGAACGCTGAAGGCCCTTGCAACAAATCAGCATCGTATTGTCCAGACCGCGACAGGTATTTGTTCTGGGACATGTTCCACCCGACTCAGGAAGCCTCGTACCTCGCTGCTCAAGAACTCTACAACGGCCCAACTTATGTGTCACCGATTAGCTTTAGTCAGCTGGAACAGGACAACTAGCTATATATATATATCCAGTATGTGTTGATAATAAGTGGCATTGCCAAAGATGCCATGATTATGTGTTATGTTAATAAGCATAGAGGATTACTTCGAAATCTGTTTTGCTTACACAATTTCATGTAACTTTGAATAATATCAATGTACAAGCTCTGATCCCAGAAAAGAGACAACCTTTTACAAATAACTGGAATATTAATTGAAAGCTCTGTAAATCTTTTGCTAGCTGGAAGCATATCTTCACGAGCAAAAACAACAAGTATAACAACAGATGGGAAATGGGATGATCAAAGATGAATACTGATGTGTAGAAACACAATCTTCATCTACAACTAGTCCGTGAATACTTGTACGATCTTTGATCAATCAGTTCACCTCCGCGCATACCTAACCGCATGCCGTCTCAGCCACAGCTGATACATCAACATGTTGAAAGCATCCATCGCCTGCGCCTCCTCGTGCCACACCAAATGCTTGCTCGCAGCCACAACCATTTCTCTCATCTCCGCAATCTTCTCCTCGCCTACCTCCGATAGAATCTGCTTCAGCCGCTTAGCGCCGTTGTGCGGCACTGCCACCACTAGAGCGAGATCAGACCATCTTAAAACATCCATCAACGGCAAGTCCTGAACCGGACGGTCCACGATCACAACCGGCACGCAGCCGGACGCCATCGCCTCAACTATCCCGGCCACCTCCCCGTGATACAGAAATAAACAGAATTGACTCTCTCTGAAGCTCCAAGAGGACTCCAATTGCTTGTTTTTCTCCTCGATCAGAAAATCGGAATCCAATTTCAACTCGTTGACCAAATTCGGCTCCGTCTTCCCGTCCCATCGCAAGTAGCCTAAAACCGAAGTCTTCGTCGAATTCTCCGCCACGTGGAAGAGGGCGAGCGGCGATCCGCCGGAAGGAGGCAACGTGATGTCCTTGTGCGGGACGAAATAGCCAGAGACGACGGGGAAAACGGAAATTTGGACGGAATTCTTCTTCAGCTCGAGAATATTCCGGTCGGATGAGTAGTCAATTCCGGCGGGCGAGACGAAGAAATGATCGGCGCCTAGGGTTCGGTTCCAGTAAGGGAGGTCGGTCCGGAGTTCTCTGACGACACGCGCCATAGAGCGCGTGGAGGTGTCGGGGGAGAAGGGGACGAAGAAGAGGTGCGCCTCGTCGGGATTCTGAGTGAGGAAGGGGCTGCGGAGGAGGGAATTGTAGAAGAGAGAGGCGGGGGCGTCGGGGAATTCGAAAGGGGTGTAAGGGGTGTAGATGAAAATTTTGAAAGTTGTTAGCATTTTTTGGTAGTTCAGGGGAAGTGTCGTTGGGGAGAGGTAGGGGGACGGTGCGGCGGCGGCGCGAGGTGGAAGGAGGAGGACGGCGAGAAAAAGGGAGAGTATTTCGGCCGCCGCTGCCATTGGAGGTGGTGGTGGTTGGTTAATCAAAGCGAGGTCCTACTTTTCTCAGTTGATATTTGTGTACGAATGTTGTTGAAACATCAAACTCAACTGTCAAACATGGAAGTGTTCGTTACCTTTTTACTTTTACTATTTTATCATTCAATCATAATTACTGTGATTATTATTTCAAATCACAGTGTCTTGTTTTTAAATAATTAAATAATTGCAAACTTTTATGTTATAATCAAATAAGATATGATGATCATTTTGGGAGTCATCAATAAATAATTTATACAACATATCACAATTTTTTTATTTAAATTTTTTGATCCGACAGCTTGAAAATCAAAATTTAGGATTAGAGCAAAAAAGAGTAAGACCAATAATCTAATAATCTCTAACGATACTTTAGTATCGAATGAATTGACTCGATTGATAAGATGTTAGGTATATTTTTGGTTCGGTCAGTATTCACTTTGAATTCAAAATTTTGTGATTCGGATACACATCTAATACTTTTCTTAATTCAATTAGTTATCAAATACGATTTCAAAATCATGATATCCAATTCGGTATTCGCTGATATTCGATTATAATATAAGTTAATATTTGTTTAAAAAGGATAAAAATAATTATAAGGAATCACAAATTAAATACATGATATAGAAAAAAGAAAGAATTGTCAAACATAGGTGAATATTATTAAAGTATTATTTTAGAAATTTCTTTTTCAAAATTGCGACTCGAATCGAATCGAATAGGGTAAAAAATAAATAAAGCAATTTTTAATCGAATATTCGAATTGTGTTTCTAGGTTTAAAATTGTTTTGAGGACCGAATGATTGGTTACACGATTTAATATCATAAAACAGCTGGTTTTTGCATAGTTTTCATTTTTAATTGTGAATATATGATTTAAATTTTACAACATGAAGGTGTAGCTATATGCTTCGTAAGATTTTATATTGATAATTTCGCTAATTTGAACTACATATCAAACATATTAGGCTATCTTCAGCGGTGACTCTTGCCAAAGATCACCTGCAAAACGCCAAAAACTTTTATTAAAAGGACAATGTGAAAGTCGGACATTTAGAGTGACCCAAGACTTGGAGAGCCCCTAGGTCGAAAAATAAAAGCAAATGTAAGATTTTGACATGGGTCACTTTTTTTTTCCTTTTATCATTAATCTGATACCATAGACGTATTATGAGGAATGAACTCTTTTCTTTTTTATCTATTCATAATACTTTTCATTTGGATTTGTTGTTTTATTTAAATATTATATAAAAATAATTTAAATAGTAGATACTATATATATTAAAATTCGGATGTATTTTCTCTATATATATAATTTCTAATATCATTTGTAATTTGGTTTGTTTATTTTCTATTATTGTACCTCATTTCTTTTATTTTGTCTAATTTTTATTTTGTACTTTAATTTATGCGCAAAGTAATATTTAGTAATTTTTACTATAAATTTAAAACAAAATATTTCCATAATTTTTTTATATTTCTTATATATAGTTTAAAATATATGAAAAAGAAAATATTTTATTAGGTTCGATTAGGGTCACGAATGACAATATAAATTATATTAAATTAGGAATTGTGTATGTGAATAAGGGAGGTATTAATATTTTATTAAAAAATTAAATTATGTTAGAGTAAATGAGGATTACATGGAAATAATCTTACCTCCATTCCCTTGATCTACAAGATCACCATCACCCAAATTAATGTCAAAAGCCCATTAAGTAAAAGATGAAAAAAAGTACAAATAATAAAATAAACCATACATGAAGTATGAAAAGAGTAAAGTACAAAAATATTAAAATAAAATTAGGCAGAGGCCGCGCGAACGCAGGCCTCCACTACCACAAATTACGACGTAGGCTCGACTACTTGAGCCGACCTTAAGCGGGCGCCCTTCCTTGGTGCAATGGAAGTCACCAACTTAGGCCATGGGCCTTATTGGTCGCCCATCGACCCCGTCCAGGTAAGTAAGGATCTTATATTAATTCTCTCCCTTTATCCATGTTCTTCCCCACTATACCACCTATCAGTTGACGATGTGGGAGAGATACCTCTCTCTCTCTTCACTCATTTTACCTTGAATTACATCTTATATATTTAATCATTCACACCAACCAATAAACCACGGCACATATATAAAGTTCAAAATGCATTATTAAACAAAACAAATAAGAAATCAAGCGTCAGATAATGTTAATTTCAGGGATAGGCCTCGATGACTGCAATAATGGAGCCAATATGCTTGACGGTATAGCTCTTGAAACCAGCTCCCTTGATCACAAAATCCCATTCTTGAGTAGTCCTCTCTTTCCCTTTGTCGGTGTGGGCCATCATCACCATGTCCAGCGCCAGCCTAACGTCGCTGTACTTGTCGTCTTCTCCTTCAACGATCACCGCCTCCGCAATTATCACCTTCCCCGTCTCCTTCGGAACCGCTTCTCTGCATTTCCTCAAAATCTGCACACACTCATCGTCGCTCCAATCATGCAGCACCCACTACACGTACACCACATCGATCAGTATATAGATAAGGGAAAATTGTCTTAAAGTACACGAAGTTGGGACGTATTCTTTTTTCGCACACAACTTTTAAAATTTAAAATAAAATACACAAAGTTTTAATTTTTCTCCCAATTTAAACTTTCTTCTAAATTGAAGTTGATGTCACTTGCCAAATTTATCTACATTGCAAAATCGTCTTACCAACTGAGTTGAACAATATAACGCTGACATATAAATATAGGGAGACTGTGAGTTGACCTTGTTCAGCTCAGAACGATGTCGTTTTTTTTATAAATGTTATTGTTTCAGTTGGTAGGACGATTTTGTCATACAAGCAAATCTGATAACCACATCAATATCAATTTAGAAGAAAATTTAAATTGGTGAAAAATGAGAAAATAAAATTTGATGTATTTTATTTAAAATTTTGAAAAATTTATGTGCAAAACTATAATTCATCCAAATTTTATGTATTTTATGAAATTTTCCCCTTATGTAATATTTACTTCGTAAAAATTTCGAAATCAAACAAAGTAAAATTAGCATATATATGTACCATGATGAAAGCAGCATCAGCCTTTGGAACTTGTTCGAACATGTTCCCGCCAACATGCTCCACACCTTGTCCCGGCCGCGCCGCGGCGACAACGTGGTGGAGATCGAAGTTAATCCCACGGATCCACGGACACGCCTCCACGATACAACCAAGAGCGGTGCCGTCGCCGCCGCCAACATCCACCAAACAACCGATCCCTTCAAAGACCTCACCATAGCGCCCAAGGATCTCGGATACAGCGAGTGCAGCGTGGCTCGCCATGGCGTCGTTGATGAGTTTGCTGTGGGCTGGTTTTTGGGCCGCGAACTCCCACACATCCCCTCCGTGTGCGGCCTCGAAGGCCGAACCTCCGTTGACGGAGGCGCGTGAGCTCAGTTTGTGCCACGGAGCGAGCATCACGGGGCTGCTCTCCAGCAACACAAACGAAGCGATGCTATTCGCTTCGTTTTCGAAAAGTAAGCGAGAAAGAGGAGTATTGGCGTATTGGTTTGTGGATTCCTGCAGCTTGAAGAAACCGCGGTGGATCAAATACCTCATGATGCGGTGGAGTGCGGAGGGCGAGCAGGCGACGGCGGAGGATAGGTCGATCAGCGACATGGCGCCGCCGTGGCTCTCCAAGACGTCGGCTATTTGGAGCTCGATCGCACACTTGACCACCGCCATTGGAGTGAAACCGAATACGTACTGCCATATATCTACCTGCGCCTTCTCTAGCGCGTTTGCTTCTTTGATTGATGTAACATCCATTACATCGATCGACTGACTGAGAAGCTGGATTTAGAAGTTGTGATGCTTCTTCATACATGCATAGGCATTATATACTCTCAACTTTAGCTAACCAATCAAATAATACCAGCAGTAATTAATGAATAACGTGATACATGCTTAACGTTTTCTTGTGTCGTTAATCATAGTATTTCGTCCTTACCTAGGCAACCAAATAGTGTATTTTAAAAAAGGTGGCCCTCATATTGCGTTAATTAAATAGAGAATTCTAGCTAAAGAGGCATTGTTTTTTATCGATCTTATTTTTGGGAGATAGATTAACTTAAACACAAGCAAGAAATTTAGAATATGAACACAAAGATTTAACGTGGTTCGATCTTTAGTTAGATCTACGTCTACGGCTCAAAGCGTAAGAGTATATTCGTAACTTAATGTGCGTTACAATTTGGGAGTCTGTAATCCCTTCTCCATCTAATCTAATCTCTATTTATAGTGTTTACATGGGCTTAACTCGAGTTAAAGATCCTTAACCGCAGTTCGGCGGTTGAGGAAGTAGTGGAGGTAGTGGGCAGTTATAGCCGAGCTTCTACCTTCTAGAAGCCTTCCTTGGGGCCGAGCTGCTTGTGTCTGGGCCGAGTTTTACTCCGAGGCCCACTTATGTTGGGCCTGTAGCTTATGTTGGGCCTGTAACTTGGGCCTAGATGTTGGGCCGTATCCTATCAGTTTTATTTTTTACTTTTTCTGTAAAGACGAGGGTAACTCATAGTCGATGCTTGGTATGGAACAACATAACGAGTAACACCTATTCGTTATTTATAATAAACACATCTTATTAAACGAATTTCAATTATAATATTTTTACGATATCCAAATTAATTAACGCACTCTTTATATATAATAAAAATACAAAAATGAACCATCTGGGCTCCGAATCAAGAAGAAGCCAGATGTGTCGGTCATAGATATGCATAATCACTTCCCACTTCCAACTTAAATTAATAATAAAGGTCATAAGCCGCCTCTATATGTGCGAGCAGCCACGTTTCTGATGCTCTACGAGTCCAAAATAAAAAAATAAATATAAATAATGTTATTTTAATTATATTATTTAATCACCTTTTAGGTGGGATAGATAATATATTAAATGACTCTAAACCAAATTAATCAAGAAATATAAAAATTTAATATTGTTGAATGTATTTTGTCTTATATCCACCAAAATAATATTAAATTGCAAATTGTTTGATGTGAAAGAAACAATGTGGAGTGGTTGCGGAACGAGGAAAGTGTGTCCCAATCAATATTAATTATTCCCACATCGCTCATTTAGGAGACTTTGTTAGTGGGAGAAGCAAAATAAAAGGAAAGCAACATAAGCGGTGAAACTCATCTTTGCGCTTGGGGCAATGACGCAGCTAGTGAGGTTCTAACCGAGGCGCGTCTATTGCTGGTTGAAAACTATT
>JAYDZE010110703.1:0-23728 GCA_034509125.1 Monilaria moniliformis
CCCTTGAGCATGGGTCGGGGTGCTTCGAACAGGTCGGTGTGGAGTTCGAAGATTTCAGCCCGGGGTTTCGTCAGCGGGGTGAACTGACTTTTCCCCGGATCCTGGCGGGAACTGGACTGGAATTCCAGGGGTCGCCGCTGAGGACCTAGTCGGGACTGGATGGGGCCGAGCCGCATCCTTTCGGATAGGCTGCGCCTTTCGCGGCCTCGGTTGTTGTCGTCACCTCGGTGGTGGGGAGTCGCGGCCTTTTCGTCTGCTTTCTTTTTTCTATCCGCCTCGTCGGCCTTGGCGAAGCGTTCTGCGATGTCCCAGAGTTCCCCGACAGTACGGGGTTCGGCTCTGACGATCTTCCGGTATAGAGCACCGGACAATATACCGTTTTGGAAGGCTGAGATGATCAACTGATCAGTCGCGTCCTCGACCTTGAGGCATTCGGTATTGAACCTCGTCAGGTAGTCGCTGATCGGCTCATCTCGTCCTTGACGGACTGTGAGGATATGAGCCGAGGTGAATTTCGGCGGGGCTTTTTGGAAGAACCTCCTATGGAAGGCTTTCATCAGCCCGATATAAGAGTCTACGCTGCTCGGCGGTAGACTGTCGAACCACCTTGAGTTCTTATGTTTGTTTAAGCATCCTCGTAGTTAGAAAAATAAACATGTTTGTCATTTTAGTTCCTCTCAACTATGTTCAGCACAGAAAGTAGATTGGTAGGACGTCCCATTAGGCCAGTTTGAAGGCGTTAGGTTTATGTCTTTACAATTAGTCTGACACGCAGTTTAATTGCCCATTTCATACCTGTACTCCTAGTTAAGTAATCGTTGTTAGCTGCCTACCCTTTCATCTTTTGCCTAGTATAATCAATCATCTTATTCATTGTATGTAGTTAGTACCCCACATCCCAAACCAAATATTGGTGGCATTGCCAACATCACCCATATAAGCACACTCAATTAGGGCTAAACAAATCGATTCCTCGTGGGATTGACACCCGTCTCACCAAATACTATTTTTAATGGAGAAGTAAAGTGGGGAGCATAAATTATTTTTGACCGAGTCTCCGTGGATTCAACGACACGCAAGCTACAATCTGGACGAACTGAAGGTTCCAACGGGGGGTACGACACTCGAGGTTCTCACTGTAGAACACGGACGAAATGAGGCCGGTCAATACCTAAGGGAGCTAGCCTCGGAATAGAATAAGGATTGTGCGGGCGAGGGCATAGGAAAATGTCCCGCACATGCCCTAAGCAGCGGGTATATAAATGAGATGAGAGACAATAGAAAGAGAGTTCGGTTCTACAAGTTCGCGCACCGCAAAATAATCCTAAGTGTTGGAGTTCTTGGGAGAGATATGGAGAAGACGCAGAGAGCTGCCATTGAGTTTCCCGGAGAACAACCTCATTTCTCAGTTTTACCCATCTCTGATCCTTTGCCGTAGATCCTTAAGCTGTTACCATTACTTTTGAAGAAGTTGAACATTTGAATATTTTATGCTAGTAGTTATCTTTTCAGTTTGTAGTTAAATGGATTGTAAGCAAGATTTGTCGTTTATCTATATGCTTTGAATTTCAGTAGTTATGTCCTGTTTGTTAAAATCTTATTAAAGTTGTTGAATAGCATAGTCCTTGTTTCTCCGAATACTTAGTGTTAAAAATCTTTTGTTGCTTCATTGTTTGAGTTTATGCGTAGTGTAAATCTCCATGTTTAGAGTAGCACACGTGCGTTCGGCAGTTTGGTAGTCTTAATTTCGCGCACTTAGATTTAATTAAAGCAAGAACCTCACCAGTAATCCAGTCTGGCGATGCCATAACTTCTGATCCTAAGTTATATGGTTTGGAAGAGATGGAGGGGATGAGTTAGAGTGGTCCAGAGTCGTACTTAAAAATTCTTTAGTCAGATTGTGCAAAGTGTAGAGAGGGCGACCACATGCCTTGCATTCAGTTCCGTAAAAGCAAAAAAATGGTTGTTGAGTTTATTTAAGCTTTAGTTTATAGTACTACCCTCTATAGTGCCACCTAGAGCACCTGAGAGTTAGCTTTTTTTTTTTTTTTTTTCAGATTCTATTTTACTTTTCAGAAATTCGTTCGATCACTAAGTGTAGTTAAATTTTATGGGACATGATTTGTTAAGATAATTTAAGGTTGATAAGTAGATAACCCTTGTTTCTAGGTAGCTAGTTTCCCACCTCAAAAACATGTGTGGCCGCATCACCAATCCACCGAAACATACCTTCGAACTAGTCAAGCTACCAATCCTCGTGTGATCGACATCCCTTACTTACCCATACTAATTCTAGTAATAGGAGAGTGGGGAACTACAAATATCTTTGACGGAACTGGCGTGTCGTTAATGTCCTTAATGACAACATGACTCATTCAGACCATCCGCATCAGGTAACTGCCTTGGGACACTCTAGATTTCATGAGCAAGGTAGTAGGTGGTTGAGGATTCAACTGTGGGGTTGTCACTACCTTAGCTATTCTGGCCATTTGTGTACTTATGTTGGCGAGTTGTGCCTCTAAAGTACTCATTCTTTCCGAATCAGCAGCAGCTCTGAACGTGTCAGCTCTCTTCATAGAAGCTCTACTTGGATTATACATTTCCTTTGGTTTGTAGCTAGCTTCTGAAACAACTCTCGAACTTGATCGTGAGTTTTGTTGTCCAAGTCTCACCCCGTGCTAGCATTTATCAATGCCATGCTCTCATGTGTCAACCATTGGTAGAACTCGATCAGATCTCTACCTCTGGCCAAACCGTGGCTCAGGCAATTTCGCAACATCTAGGTGAATCTCTCCCATGCATCTGCGAATGATTTATCGTGCTGCTGGTGGAAAGATGTAATTACCTGTCCCAGCTTCTCAATCTTAGCTGGAGAATTGTACTCCATCAGGAACTACTGCTTGAGCTCGTCGAAGGTGGCTATGTTGTATCCTGGCAACGAGTCATACCATTCCCTGGATTTGTCCCTTAAATAGAAAGAGAACAAAGCCCTCTTGATTCTGTCGTGAGGATCACTTGTAGCCTGTGGTTGCCTATGAGCTAATAGAAGCCATTCAGATGTGAGATCAGATCCCCATGGAAGAGACTGTCTCTGTTCACCAGGATGATGTAGTGAGGTGGGATATTGATATTCTCCATTGGGTATTCTCTATTGGGATATTGATATTCTCCATTGGGATATTCTCAATCTTAGCTGGAGAATTGTACTCCATCAGGATGATTGGCTCCAGAATTGAATATATCTCCAAACCTCTCTACAGGGGGATTAGGCACTCCATTGCCTTGGTTATTCGCGCCATCTCTTGAAATTCAGACTGTTCTGATTCTGAACTATCCTCCTACTCTGTACCGTAAAAAGGATTAGTTTTCAAAGGACTTGAGTAGCCCGCAAAGCTCTCAAACTCCAGACCTCAAAGTATCCTTCTAGGTCTTGTAAGCAAATTGAACTGTGGTAGACCTTTAGATCTAGTGTGGTGCATCAATTGTGCTCAATAATCAGCCTGTGATACCTGTACAACAGCAAATACACCAACATAGTACAAGATAACTAAAAAGAAAAAAGAAAACGAAAGAATACTAAAAACAGAATTAAACAAAATTAGACAACCAATTGCTCTGCCCAGCAATGACGCCAAAAACTTGATGCGTAAAGATTTAGGTTTCAATTGATCACACACAAGTATTAAAATTACCCCCAAAATTACTTCTAACTATAAGAGAATAGTAACAAAGGTAGTATTTAGGGGTCGAACCCACAGGGAGATTAATTGATTGCTTAACCAAAAATAAAAATAATTAACAATGGAGAAAGACTAGCTAAGACTAAAATTGCAAAAGAACAGATATAAATAAGAATTAAAAATACTACTTAATAAGATCAAAGAGGTTATCTCTACTATATTTTGGATGATCAATAAACAAACTCAATTTGAATGAATGTCGTAGTTCAATATTGAGAATTGTGCTTTAATTTTTCACTCGATTAACACTGAACATGTCAAAGGAATTATAGGATTATAATAAGCTGAACACGGCTCATAACCCTTGTTCATTAACCTAAGTTCTCGTGGAAGCACAAAAAACATGAATTAAATATTAAGCATAATAACACATATATCCACCTTCAAACAAGTATCTGATCAATACTAGTTTTAAGGTATTCGAATTATTCAATAGCTCAAATTTTCCAAGTTAAAGAGACATTAGAAACTAAACAAAGTTAAACTACTCAATGATGCATCATAAAATAGTCTAGGCAAATTCAATCCAATAAAATGAAATCAAATCATAAAATCAAACGTAGAACGACAAATCCAAATCAAAATAATTGTACGATCATCCTACTACATACTAGGAATAACTTGAGAAACTTAGCCTAGCATCCTAGAAGAAAATACAGAAAATAAACTTGGAACCGTGTTATTCATGGCTATCAAATCGATTGCTGCACTCGTCTCTTGGATGGTTGGTGTTCTTGCATGAATACCTTTTCCCTAGGGTTTGTTTTCTCTCTTCTCTCTCTTTTAAAAGTGTTGTGTTGCCTCCAGTATACTTTTCCCACAAGCTTTGAGGTGTATTTATAGTGGTGGATTGAGATGGGCTAGTTTGGACTCGATTAGATTCTGAATAGGCGTTTGCCCGTAAGTCACCAGCCCGGGTAGGTGTTGGTACTCATGCCACTCGGTCGGGTGGCACTCTCTAGACAACTCATCTAATTGTACCCGGCTGAGTGCTACCTTGTGCGCATCCTACCCGGTCGGGTAAGAGCCCCTGGATGTTGCCGAGTGTCACCTAGTCAGTTGACACTTTGGTCCCTCATTCCACCCGGTCAGGTAAAACTTTCTGTTCTCGCCATCATTCTACCGGAGCAAGTAGCTCTTGATATGCACTTCCACCCAGCCGGGTGGAAGTCTCTCGATTCCTCGATGGTCTACCCGATTGGGTACTTCTTGGTATTTGCTTTCGTTCGGTCGGGTGGAAGCCTTTGGACTCCACAGTGTACGACCCGACCGGGTGCAATGTTATGCACGTGTTTTACCAGGTCGAGTGCTACTTTTGGTTTACTATTTCGCCTAAAATTGTACCCTTAGCCATTGTTTACCATCCTATCTACAGAATCTCAACAGACTCGTTAATCATACCAAAAGAGGGGAATTGTTTGTAAAATCAACAAGAAATTATCACAAGTAGACAAATCGTGCTACAAACAATACCCAAAGTTGTGATATTACATGTTTTTAGGAAGTTGTAATTATTTATATTCATTAAGAAGTTGTAATAATTTATATACATGTTTTTAATGATATTATGTATAGTTCTATGATTGTTTTCTAATGATGTTGTTCTGTTTTCATTAAGCCAATATGATGATGTGAATGTTTAGGTTACGATGATTTTAGAATAACCCTATGATGTTTGTGATGGGGAATTCCCTAAACTACCATGGTCCATAGGATGATAATTGGAATTAAATACATTCAAGTCACACAATCTGCCCTAGAAAGCATATAGATAGGCAACAGAAACTAGTTAAACTTGATATCTTAGTTCTGCTTTATGGAAAGGGAACGTGCAATCGTTGGGGTAGATGCTACCCCGATCAAACATTCTTTTAGTTCCCACTTCACTATTGCTCTTAGATTAGCTAGCAGTAAGGAGGGTGTCGATGCAATAGAGAATGTGTAGCTGGTTTAAATCACATATGCCCTTGAAAGTTTTTGGTGATGCCGCCACGCTTACACTGGGTGAGGAATGTGGTAAGAATATAAATAATTAAACTTAAACGTGGGAAACATCAAGCTGGATAACTAGACAGAGAGCATTTAACAAATTTAAAATGACTGGATACAACGATTAAAATCAATAAAATCTTAATTAAAGATTCTTTTTGCCTTGCATTAAACTATTTAAAGCTGAAACTGGGACAACTAAAGTAAAAAGACTGCAGGTGCTAACTAACAAAAACTTTCATTTAATGCAGTTGTTTGTTGATTCGGGTAACTTCAGTCTGGTTGGGATGGCCCCTTCTAACTATTTTGTTTTCAACAGTCCTTGAACACTCTCCGTTTTCATAACTCGAGATGTTTCCGTGGTGTTCCTCTAGCTCTGTCCCAGATCATAAGGTGATCTTGTTTACATTTTCTATGTGGGGCTGTTGCACCTAAGTTGGAATCCTTTATTCGTTACCGCGCAAATCAATCATTGCCACATCGAACTGGGACATTTGGAGCATTAATGAATCTAATCTTGTCTTTTGTGCTTTCTTTGCATTTTGAACTTTATGGACTACATCGTTATTTGACTGAACATTGTTCCCCCATCATGTCTTCGAGGGTTCTTACTAGCTTTGGCTGCACTTGTGGTGGATAGTTGTTCTTATGTTGAAAGTTCCTCTAGTGTGGTGGTCTTTATGATTGATTTTGATATTGGTTTTGTTATTGGTAGGGTAAATTTGATGATTAGGAGCTTGAGGTTGCGGGTTTTGTATGCGGTTTGGTTGGTTGGGTTCGATCCATCAAATATTCAGTTGGTCACGCCAACCAATATTGTAAGTTAGTGAAAATGGATTAGGTCTCGGTGCCTGGTCTGGCCAATTACTAACTGCATTGACTTGGCTGATCCACCTCATCCATTCTACAATAAGGAAAAATGTGTCTTTACTCTCCACAAACGCCGCAAGTTTCTTCCTCAGCGGGTGCTTTCACCACCTACTGTAGTGAGCATCTTTTCCAAATTGTTGAGCTTCGCTTCTATTTTCTCCTCCAACTCTGCAGTGTTGGCGGTTACATGTTCTGCCTTTCATAGCAGTCTTTTATGAGGTTCTTCGTGTTTTCTGGTCGCATCAACTAAGTTTTGGACAACCTGCCTTGCTTCACAAACTCTCTTTGTTAAAAAACCTCATCTGCTAGAATGGTTTACCAAGTTTTTTTATTCGACCATCATCCCTTGGTAAAATATTGAAGCGAATCCCTCTCCGAGAGCTAGTGATTAGGGCATGTATCGACCAATTTTTTGAAGTGAGTCCAGTAAACATTCAAAGACATGTCAAACCCTTGTTGAGCCCCGATGAATTTTTTTTCAAAGCCTTGGTTTTTGTGGTTGGGAAGATGTATTCCAAGAAAATCTTATTCATCTCAGGCCAATTTTCTGTGGAATCTTGAAGTAGACTCGTGACCATGCTTTGGCTTCCCCTGATAAAGTGAAAGGTAAAACAGACACCCTGAATTATTCAACTGTCACTCTGCCTAGGCGTTTTTGAATCAGGTATATCTTGATGAATTCACTCACAAAATTGTATGGGTGTTCATTGTTTTTTTTCATAGTACTTTGGCAAGACGTTCAACAAGGCTAACTTGAATTCAATCGATGGTCGTTCCTCGGAATGTCCGATCGACGTCGGAGGGTCGTCAGTTAAGTGACATGCTAAATCTTACAACCTAGGGTCCTCCTCCGGCTCCGCCAGTATCTCCTTCGTTGTTATCTTCTCTTGTAAAATCAAAAATGTCTCACCTTCTCTCTCAGAATCAAATTCTTCAAAAAGGGCAGTTTGCAGTCATGTCCTTCCTTGCTAACTTTCGGATGTGAGTTTTTGTTTCTTCAACCTTCGAGTAGTTCTCTTGGTTTCTAGGTCAAATAATAATCTGGGTTTGGACGATATTCTCATAAACTGACAAAAAGAAAATGAAAAAATAAAAAGAAAAAGAAGATTAGCAAAGAATTTATAAAGGACACAAATGACTCAACAAACTAGCGTCAGTCCCCGGTAATGACACCATTTGACGAAATGCAAATGTGCAATCGTTGGGGTACACTAGCTAGCTGTAAGGAGGGTGTCAGTTCCATGGAGAATGTGTAGCTGGTTTAAATCACGTGTTCCATTGAAAGTTTTTGGCAATGCTGTCACGCTTAAACTGGGTAAGGAATGGGGAAAGAAAAGAAAGAAATAAACTTAAACATGAGAAACTTCAACCTAGATAACTAGAAAGAAACCATTTAACAAACTTAAAATGAGGGGATACAGCGATTAAAATTAATAAAATCTTAATTAAAGATTCATTTTAACTTGCATTAAACTAATTAACGTTCGAAGTTCGACAGTTAAAGTAAATAGACTGCAGGTGCTAAACTAGCGCTTCAACCAGAAATTTCAGAAAAAGACTAACTAACAAACAACTACATTAAACGAAAGTTTTTGCTAGTTCGGGTAACTTCAGTTTGGCTATGATGGTCCCTTCTAACTATTCGTTTTCTACCCTCCTCTTGACTTCTGAATGCTACTACAACTGAAAGGCAGAAAAAAGGCATGATAAAGCACTGTCCTGTCTCTCCCTTCACCAACATTCACAACAAGCGATTGAGGGAGATGACCAAAATTTTTTTTCCGCCGAGAAGATCAGTTAGAACGGGCATCTACACTACCTCCTACTGCCTAAATACAACTACTCATATTGCTAACCCGGTCATGATTATGAAATTAGAGATGATTACAGATACATTACTCCAATTCTTCAAATCCAAAAATGACTTAAAAGAAAATAGTAGATGAATTAAAATTTCATTCCCTCTAAACTAGACAACTTAAGTATATAAATTACGTAAACATAGAACAAGAACAATTAAAATAGCCGGACTAAATTGCAGCAAAGTAAATGGAAGCCAAGCCAAACACTTAGATTCTACGAAAGCTAAAAGATTAGACATGAAAAACTAAATATGTGAAAATAGAAATGGTTCGGCTATCGCCAAAATTAAACATTCAAAAACAAAATGATAACTTCAACACGATTATTTTTGGTATCTTCCTTCACAACAACCAACAAACTTTTAATTAAATCAAGAGAATCGAAAATGAAACATGGATGTAGAGTGGGTTGTTGGGGCTGTATACTAGAAATCATGCTTTATGAGTTGCTTATGTACTAATAACTCTAAGAACTATCATTCTCTGCCACTTGTGAAGAGATATAATTGTTACATAGTTTGCTCTTTATAATCTATTGATTATATTCTGAGCAAATATAATTTGTGATTATAATCAAGCAAGCAAGTCTAGGTCTATTGCATTATAGGCTGAGTAGTGGCCATGGCCACTTAAGGTTACATCAGCCGGCTTTCTTGTAAAAGAAAATCAATTTCACAGCCTAGATACACTTAGACCACCTATCGTGAAATGCTGCAGTGTCAGACCAAATGTTTGCTAGCCTTAGGCGAACAAAAGACACTGGTGTGGTATAATACAGAATGGATTCGCGTGAGATAAGTCTTTCTTCCTGATTACTAAAAGACGTGGTCTCGGTGATGTTTATCTCTTAATCTTTGTATATAACATTGGGGATACATTGTTGATTATGCACTGCTTTGATTTATAAATAGGTGCGGGCTTTTCGTAGCCAAAGAATCCTAATATCTTGGGTAGTGGTAGTTAATGAATAGAAGGTGCTAGGATTGTTATTTCACTAAATCGTGTCCCGGGAGAGTCCGGGTTGATAATATCCCCAAGAGAAGTTCAATAATGGTTTTATTATACAGAAGCCCGGCCAGCATGGAATTTATTCCAATGTATAATAAATAAAGTTTTGAACTGGACCACTCTTGGTAAAATATATTAATTAATTAAAACCAGCAGCAGGTTTAAATTAATTAATGGATATTAGAATCTTAAACTCGGGAAATAAATTAATCTAAAAGGAAGCCTAGATTTTTTGTAATTTGGATTTAGACGGGTAAGTCAATATTAATTCTATAGTGGTACAAATTTATATTCTGTTGGGCTTATATTAAATTAGGGCTCAATTTAATTAGTAAAGCCCAATAGGGAGCACAGTCCAAATTTCCTTTGATCCCTAATCTCGCCCATTATAACTCTATATATAGGAGAAAAGAATGAAGAGAACTCACTTTTTCATACACTGTAATTTTTGAAAATACACTAGCACACACTACATTATTTATGAAAATTCTAGGTTTCCAAACCTAGTCTTTTTGTTCTCTTCTTTCTCTTTCAAGTCCTATAGGTTTGGTCGAAATAGTTCCACCATAATATTCAAATCTAGGAGTAGGGAACATATGAGAAATTCCAAGGTTGGATTCGTTCACATCACATGGAGATGGAGCAAGCCAACGTCGAATCTTTGGAGATTCAAAAAGTAAAACCCTAAAACCAACTAGAAGCATGTTTTAGGATTTAATTCCTTGATTTGCGTGCTCTTACTTGCGTTTCTAGCAAAGTAGGTTAATTAAACGTATGAAAAGAATTTTCTTATATTATCCTAGTAGATCCTTGGTAGGGGATTCCTTCAATGGAATATTCAAACCCCCACACGGGTAGGTGGAAGAATCTTCTTCCATCCTTGCTGAGAGATTGAAGTGCGGTTTGTTTCTGTACGAGTCCCCCTCTTATATGGACTAAAGGCCAAGGATGCTAAACACAGATAAAATAGACAATGTATGCAAGAAAAGGTAAACAAGCGAACAAGTTAAAAAGAAAAACAATGGAATTATAACTACTGTCGAGAAATAGAGTACAAATCCTCTTGCGAGGCCCTCCACACCATCCCAAATATACTTAAAACTCGACACACCTCCCTCTCTAACCTCACAAGAGTATATATAGACTACAACTGAAGACTCCTTAAAATACTATCATTGGATCCTACTAAACCAAAGAGACTCGAAACATAGGAATCAAAAATAATAAGGACTCGATCATAAACTATTCGAACATAGCACTGGCCTGTTGTGGTTAACCCTATAGATGGGCTTTGGCATTTCCTGCGCCTAGGCAATGTTGGGCGTCACAACACCCATGGCCCGACAGTTGTGCCCCGTTAGCGTATAGAACGGAACCTGATATGCGCTGCTTATCATCCCACGTGCACGTTCGATATCAATTCCTGCTCGGATCAAAATAGCCTTGCGCCCAAGGCATAGACTTCCAAATTGATCGGCCTATAGCTAGAGTCCGTGGGGTCTGTGTGGAATGGGTGATACCTCGTCATGGTAGTCGGGGCCATTGGGATAGCAGTGTCAAGGAGCGGCGTTGGAGGTGGTTGTTGGGCCTCATAACATGGGGCATGTGTACTGGGATCGTTGGTAGATACTTCGGACTCCCGCATGTGCGGACATGGCTCTGGTCGAGATCTGGGAAGTCGGTTAACATCGGGTGACCGTGGGTTGGCGGTGGTTTTCGCATTGGCCCGGTCAGGCGGAAGTGTGCGACAAGAGTTGGAACCTTTGCGAGTACCAGGATTTGTTCGGGGAGCGTAATGGGATGGCTCAGCGTGTGCTGCGCAGGCGGGTTGGGTACCACTGTGGGTGGCACCTTGACAAACACCCAGTGGATAGGTGCAGGTACTATCGGCTGAGTGGCAAGGTCGGGGCACTGTCTGGGATCTGAACTGCATGGCCACAGCGTGCGTTGGATCCGGGATATCGGGAGCGGTAGTGGGGTGCTGGAAGAACGACGTTGTTGTCATCGGCTAGTTAAAGCCTAGAGGCTCATTACTTTCGGTGGTGTGTGGAAGATAGCCTGGCGGTGATGGTTAGGAACAGGGAATCGGGGATTATGGCGGATGGAGCGTCATGGATAATATTGATAGTAGAAGGCCCTCGGTCTGGCCTCGTAGGGAATGGCGGCCGAATGCCTCTCCTATGGTTCGACGATTGGAAGACCGGGTAGCAGCATCACCCGACGTGGGAGAGCGGCGGGTACCATATTGGTGTGATCTAGCAACTTGGTTGCGGTAGGGGCTGGCACCTTGGCGGGTGTCGTTGAGAGAGGTGTTGGTGCTACGGGCCCTGCAACGCGCGACAGATGACAGTGGTAGGGGCAGGAGTGTGGGAGGCGATGCCTGGGATGAAGTTATTACAGCGCAGCGTGTGACGGTGGTAGGGGCAAGAGTGCGGGAGAAGATGGCCATAGCACGTGTTGAGGTCTTGGCATCGTGACTAGTGGCAGGGGTTAGGGGGCAGGGTACTGGGAGGACGGGAATCAAATTTCTGGATGTGGTGTTGTGGCTGTGCGGGAGGCTATACGGATTCATGGCCTTCTCCACGCTATCGGTTATGATTCTTAGCACGAGTTATATCCAACCTTTGAAGTTTTGCACTTGTTCCCTGAGTCTCTTCACTGCCTACTCCAAAGCTTTGAACCCTGCTTCTTCGTTGCGGGTTTTAACTATTGTTGAATTCCCACGTTCACCGCATCAATTGTTTTGGAGTAAAGGCCAACGATGCTAAACATGAATAAAATAGACCAAGTATGCGATGAAAGGTAAAGAAGCGAACAACTGAAAAGGGAAAACGATTGAATTATGACGATTGTCGAGAAATAGAGCACAAATCCTCTTGCGAGGCCCTCCACATGAAATACCAAGGTGGGATCCCAAATATACCTATTACTCGACACACCTCTCTCTCTAACTTCAAGGGAGTGCGCAACTCAAGACTCATAAACATACTATTATGTATATCTCCTACAAAGATAAACATGAGAATCCAACAAATAAATAAATAAAGCTTGTATATCTCTTAAGGGGATAAACATAGGTTCATACTAAAATAAAGACTCTTGAAACAAAGGACTACAAAACAATGAGGACTTGATCCTAATTATTCGAACAGTGGGCTGGCCCGTTGTAGTCGACCCCTTAGATGGGCTTTGGCATTGCCCGCGCCTAGGCAGTGCCGGGCGTCACAGCACTCATCGCCCGACTATTGTACCATGTCTGCATACAGAATGGCACCTGATGTGCGCAGCTTGTCCTCCCACGTTCGCGTTCGATATCATCCTCTCTCTATTGATCTTTCTTCAGCTTTTATGGGACGACTTCATGGATTTGTACAAGTTGGAATCCCCTACTCCTCTGCATTTCATCATGGGCTTCTCTTCCTTTGTCCAAGGTGTTTTACTCTTTGTTTGTCAGTTTCGCAATTCTTTTTAGGGTATCCTGTGCAGTCTCACTCCTCGAGTCAGCTTACAAGTGTCATTCTTTTGCATTTTCCTGCTAACATGCCTTTAGTTCATCCTTCAACTTAACTAGTTTCAGCGCCAACTGGCACCTCAAACTATAGATTATAACAAGTTTTTGCACAAAAGTAACCGAAAAAATATGGCTATAATCTGGGTTGTTCAAACCTCCTCACACTTAAGGCATACTTGTCCTCAAGTATAAGATCAGAAATATTAGGCAGATTATTGATCATGTTGAACAACACACCAACCCCCAACACAACTAAAAAGGAAAACAATGAAAACATAAAAGGCGAAAGACAACGATCCAAGACAACACAAAGAAAATCCAACAACTAACAGAAACATTCTAAATAATGAGAATAACCAGCAGAAGACAGTATATAGACTATCAGCCTAGCCAAACATGAGTTAAGAAATTCCATCAAACAAGTTATGTTGGATTCACTCTACTCTCATCCTCACATGGGTACGTCTATCAATTCTTGAATTTTATACGCTTAGAGGGATATTCATCGGTCAAGTTGGCAACTCGAGGGGGTCTTTTAGTTAAGACGCAATGGGGCTTTTGGTAAGTATGCAACATTTGGCTTGGCCCGAAGGGTTCTATGTTTCAATAGAAATTGTGCTTATGCATTTACTCATAATTTCAACCAAGTATTATGAAGAGAGAAAATGTAGGGACACTCAACCGTACATTAGGCAGTTGATCTCTTAAATTTTAGGGAGGTGCAACTCATCTTATCTAATTCAGTCATGGCTTCATGAGTTTTCTTCTTTTCTTTCCTTCTTCCCCTTAGTATACTACAATTTTTCTTTCTTTCTTTTATTTTTCTTCGCCACCTTTTCATTGTTCCTCTTCACTTTATTGCCTATGTAAGACTTTCTTCATTGTCAAAGGTTATGCAGAAGTTTTGAAATTTAAGGGTCCCAACTTCAGACTGAGCTTATGTTTTTCTAACTTATGAATAAGCAGGCTTCAGGCTCAATCGTTGCTGTTAGAGTTAATTTTTTTTTTGGTTTTAATCGAAAGAATTAGGCTCAAACAATTTCCCTAGTGCCTCCTATCATGTGTCTCCTATGACCTTAGCATATCCCATCCTATGTTTTCTTTTCTCTTATTCCACTCACAAGAATTAAAATGGGGAAGGGGGTATCCCACTTATAATCTAGTCTCATGATGGGGGAGAGGGTATCCCACTTATAATCTAGTCTCATGATTTCTTGGGTTGAGCATGATTGTTGGACTAGACTCTATCATCCTCATGTTGACTCTGCCTAAGTTAATGTGTATCATACTCATGCAAATTAATCGCTAGCTAATATCTACACTTAGCTAAACAAATTGATGACACCTCACTACTGATTACACCGACTGTGGGGGAATAGTGCTGACATGGATGAACTGGGTGCATTCAAATCAATTTCTCTAGTTTGTGGTTCTTCTTCATCATCTTTGGGGCCTTCAACATCTATTCTGGCTGGTTTAACCATCCTTTAGATGTCTTCTGCTTGGAAACTCATCGTAGACATCGGTGGGTTTTCCACATTCCACATGTCCACTGATACTTTCAATTCTTTCGTGGCTTCTTTCACTTTTTCTAGTGGGATACTTAGCTTTTCTTTTAGCTTCTCTATTGGCTCCATCCTTTTATCAATCTTCTATACATTTTGAAGTTCAGGTGCAATTACGGCTACTTGGGAAGTGAAAATTGCTTCTTCGAGTATATAAAATGTGGGCACTCCGTCCTGCACAAATATCACAAAGGTGCCTCTCAAAAATAATGAATCAAGTTAGCGGGGAGAGGACAAATCTCAAGGACTAACTCATCGAGTATCACCAACTTAATGTTTTTGGCTAGGTGTGATGCAAGGATATGGCAAAGAATTATGTTACGGGTTGGATATGAGCTGATTAGTTTGATCAGATATTGTAGCCAGAAGCCTAGATTCTTCTCACTCCCTAATGCATACACCAAGCAAAGTAAAGCTCTGCCACTGACACTCTATTGAAGCAGATGGTCTAGCCTAGCAAGTTATAAGAGATGTAAGTTTGACACATCCGCAATATAGGATCAAAGAAGTGGTGGGCTCTAGAGTGTGCTGCCTCTACAAGGCTCTACAGTGGGATAGGTTAAAACATACCAAGCAGCTTGGGTTTTGAAGGGTAGTGAATATCTGTTAGGGACTCCCAGCTGTCTGAAATTCATAACCTTTAGCCCCTTCCCTAGTGACTATCCCGAATCTAACATTCTACTCCAAAATAGAAATTTCACAATCTCTTCCCCAACAACCTAAAAGTTATGGACACATTTTCTAGCTAACTACCAATAACAAATTCAAAAGTGTTAGAGAATTCATCACCAAACACTCTAGGCACATGTATATCATACAAATTCAACAACCACTCAAAACCATTTTTTTCGAAGTAGTCCAGAAATTATTTTTTAACATTGAGAATATTGAGGGTGGGAATATCAAGAACTTGCCTAGTCTGATACTTCTTACCGACTCGGCTAGCTACCTTAGCCATTGTGTATTGGTCGTCAAATCTTTGTATTCGGGCCACGAGTGCGGCATCAATGTCAGTCGTTGTTTCCTGAATTGCATGGATTTTGCTTGTTCTAATTCTGCCAATGACTCATCTTCTTCAGAGCTCGGTGTTGACTCAGCCTCAAAAGTTAAATCAGTATGCTCGCTCTTTTAAAAGAAGTAAACATGGCTTCGGGGTCAGGTCTGCCTCATGCTTGTGGCTTCCTGGCTTGCGGCATCAGGTGTACAATAGGGGTATTTCCTTTCCTCTATCTATCTTTTTCCTCTCTAGCTGAGCTTCGTTGCCCTTCATGTTTATCTTGTTCTTCGCTTGTTTCCCTCTCTTGAAAATTATTTGAATCGACTTTTGTGTTGAGTTCCGACTAGGTTTGTTGACTCTCTGGTTCAGGTCCTGGAGTTTATTCCTCCTCTTGTTGTGCTTCTGGTTCTCCGGTGCTTTCTCTTACCTCTTTGAGTCTTTCCTCCGCCATGATTCTCTTAACTTCCCATGCTGCTCTCTCGTTGAGATCTTTCCAATAATCATCCGCTCTAGCCCGATCTAAAGTTTGGATTTTTGACACACTCGATATTTTGGTGTTTTTAGTGATAAAATCTAAAATATTTTGAGTGGTTTTGATAATACTTAACTACGTTTTAGTTAAACTCTTTATAAATTGGTTGGTTGATGAATTTGATGAGTTATGGAGGAAATAAATGCTAAAGTGGAGTTAAATGACTAATTAATAAATAACAAAGCCATTTGGGTGAAGATCCTATCTCACACGGAAGAAGAGATGAAACGAGAAGCAAGAAAGGAGTCATCTCAAACCAGATTTCAACCTCCAATCTAGCTGTTCATGAAAAACTATTTTGACCTACCATAACATATTTGTCTGCCATGAAATTATCTTATGTATCTAATTCAAAATTTTTAGAAGATTGTGTCAAAATTTCAGGTTAATCCGAGCACATATGGATTTTTGGTGAGTTTTACAAAAACATTGGCAGTTTGCTGAAACCACACATGGACCGTTAGGAAGGAATCATTCCCACATGGATCATTTTGGACTTTGGCCTGGTCACGAAGTACATGCCGAGACACCAAATGGTCCGTTTGTCACCAACATGGCCCGTTTCTCACTTCGGATAAGTACGAAAGGTTCTATACTTGGCCATTCGAGCTCTATCTTTTCTAGGCTTTATGTGCCTCTATATAAAAGGCCTGCATGCATGGTTATAAGAGACACCCCAACATAATTCAATCCATAATATCACATATTTTGTTCTATCATTCATCCACCAATACATTGGAAAAGTCCTTGCCAAAGCAAAAGGGAGTACGTGAAGCAATCGACGACAAGGCAAAGCTATACCTTCACATGGTTTCTTTTAGCCTTAGTTTAGCTTGTTTTATGTTTTTTTTTTTCTTCTTTAGCCATGCTTCGCTAAAGCTCTTTTTATTCTGTGGTTAGAAAGAAATCAAAACTAGTTTGTTCAACGTTATGGTTTTTTATCCAATACCTTCTTTGGTTTTATATTTTTGTTCTTAATTCTTTTGTTTGCTTGATCACCAATTAAATGATCTTGTATGCATTAATGTGAGATTCGAGAGATGAGTATTGATGCATGAACGTGGAGTAGGTAACAACTAATTAACAAAATCGAGAGGTTTGAGATTAATTGTGAGAAATCAATTTTAGATGCATTTAGGAGTTGCAAGTAGAGACCTAAAGTCCTAACTTATAATCTACTGTTTGGATACCTCGAGAGGGGGTCCAAACTACTTGTGTGATTGTCCAACTATATTCGAGTCGCAAATGGGATAATTAACCAAATATTTGAATGAATGATGTGTTGACTAAATGATCTCCCTAGAATATGTCTTTTTATCCTTGTTTTTAGTTTTATTTCCTTATACTTTTCTTTCTTTTCTTTTTATAAGATCTTCCACGATCAAAAGTTGTGTAATTTAGATAGTAATAATTGATTAAGTTTGTAGTATTTAGAATTGAACATAGTCCTTGTGGATACAATACTCTTTACTTACAATTTACTATACTACAATTTTATCATCCTCTTGCGGTATAATTCTTATAAGAAATAAATCTTAGCTAAAGTTTTTGGTGCTGTTGCCGAGGACTAAATTTCTATTCTAATATTACAATAAGATTGATTGCACTAAGCTAAACATTTTCTTTTCTTTTATTTTGTTTTTATTTCTTCCTAGTTCTTACCCAAACCTTGGGTTTTGCAGATAGTTTATGCAAACCCGTTCCAGAAACGCACCCTTGGAGCCCTCTGATCCCAAGATCGAAACCTCTTCCCGTCAAAATGTCGCACGAAGCTCAAGATGTGCAACAACTCCAGCAACAAATGCAGTTGGTGCAACGCTAAGTCAATGAGCAAGAGGCTACACGTAATCAAGCCGAAAGGACACCTATCCGGGACATGTTCACGCATGCACCAATACGTGAACCACCAATTGGACCAATGATTGAGGCTAACAATTTTGAACTTAAACCAACCCTTATATCAATGGTTCAACAAAACCAATGCATTGGTCGAGTAACAGAAGATCCCAATGTGTACCTATCACAATTCTTGGAGCTCAGCAATACAATAAAGGGAGCTCTTGAGAAAATGCCCAAACCACGGTTTGGAGAGGACCACCAGGTATGCATCTTCTATCATGGATGTAACATTGAGGAGAAGAGATTGTTAGATACTGCAGCCGGAGGATCATTGTTCATAAGGGACATGAAGCTGCTAGTGGAGCCATCGAGGACATGGCAACCACTAGCTATAAATGGCCGTTGAAAGAAAATGGTAGATTTTGAAGAAAATATATTCCACCTTGTACACCGATCTAATGAGCTTGATTGTGGCTCAACTTAATGCTCTCAAAACAAAAATTGAGAATCATTATCAATCAAAATTAGAGCCAATGATCGTACCTCAACAAGTTCCTGAAGAGGTGTACTACGTGAATCAACAAGGGCAACAGAAGAATTTCAAAGGTTACCACCCCAATGAAGAGGGAAACCAATATTGTTCGGGTAATTGTTCACATCCTAACCTTTCCTATGCAAACCCCAACAATGCATTGCAACCTCCATCCAGATTCTTAGTGACCAATGGAGCGACCAACGAGCCCAAGAAGTCGATGATGGATGAAATCCTCATGAATTTCTTGAAAGGAGCTGAAAGATACATGAGGGACTCTAAGGGAAGATTCAAAAAATTGGAGACAATTGTGGGAGCACTAGGGACATAAGTCAATGATGGAGACCAAAATCGGACAAGTTGCCGCAACATTGGGGAATTAACATTATCAATGACCATTTCCTAGCCAACCTACAGTGAATCCAAAGGAACAAGGTTACGTGGTATGAACAAATAGGACGTGAAGCTAAGGACATTAAAATTGCGCTAGTCTGGAGGCAGCTCAACAGCTTTTGTTCTCATTTTCTTTTCATCTTTCTTGTTTTCGTTGTGTTGTTTTATTTTCTTCTTAGTTAATTTTCATTTTTGTTTTCTTCAGTGTTTTTGCCTTTTGTTAAAGTTTTTTTTTTCTTTTTTTCTTTTTTTTTTTAAAGAATGGTCAAAATAGACCGCTTGGGAGCATGGTGTCGCCCAATGGCCCGTTTGGACAATCTAGCCGCAACAGGTGCGGACATCCCAGTAAGCGGAAACGGGCCGTTTGAGAAATCTTCAGTCCCAAACAGGGCATTTCAGAGAAAAGGCGAAGATCACTCGCATTCGGAAATGGGCCATTTGGAAAATGAAAATTTCCCACACGGGCCGTTTCCCAATTCGCAGAAGGCGAAATTGTAAGTTAAAAAAGGTAAAGCTCTCTCATTCGTTCTTTTGATATAATTTGTATGTTTTAGTATTTTTGAATTGTTAGGTTTGTTCATATGTGCTTGGCATGTGTATTTGAGCTATAATTTATTTAGGTCATTTTGTCGAACACTTGGCATGCATAAGGATTTTGATAGGTGTAGACCTATTTCTTGATTTTTCACTGCATAATAATTTCGATTAGTAAAATGGAATGTAGTAGGGGTAGTAATCCATACTTAGAAGTAGGAATTCTTGATGACACTTTATAATCATATGGTTTTCTGCACAGAAATAGCATGTGTTGTGATGTTTCAGTCAATTATTGTGAGTAAAACGCAATCTTTAGTCTATAAATATGATTTTTGATTGAGTTACTAATTATGAACTTTTGTATGAGCATTTTAAAGATTGAATTTTTAGGTGACTTTTCTTGCTTAATTGGTGACTAAGTAGGGATTGAATATGAAGTGTGAACATCTTGTCATAATCTAAAAAGTTTTGTTTAAACTTTAAAACATTGTTGATTTGACATAGACACTTTTAAGCTATGCCTAGACACGCTAAAAAGGCTGATGTGGATCCTAACCACCCTACCAATTTCGGGGTTCTCTTATAAGACAACAAGGAAATGGCAACATGGGATAGGTTCGTATCACTCGACTTCTTCCCATCTCAATATCCACATGATGGCACGATGAAGATAATGGGGATCCAAGATAACTTTTGGGAGTTGTGCGCCCGAAGCGGGCTCGCAACTATTTTTAGGGGTTAATAGCCTTCATACCAATGGATGACGCTTAAGTTCCTCAATACACTCAAGGTCAACAAGACGAGGGGGCTAGCTCAAGTGTTGGGTATCGAGTTTTGACTTGATTACCAAAACATCGAACAGTCTTTGGGAGAGGTGCGCAACATCTTTGATTGCCCAAATGGGGATTCTTTGAGCCGAAGGAGTATACTCGTGACGGTTTTTGGAACTTGATCATGCTCAAGTCAAGGGAGTATGCATCTTATGAACCATTCTCTGCCAAGTCCATTACCATCTGCAATTCGGTCCTCTGTTACATTCAATGGGCATGTGCAACCTCCCGTTTGCATGACAAGATAATGGTCGGGTACAAACCACTGAATTATTCCTTCAAGCCAATTATAGACCTTGGCGTGTACATTGCTTTACACTTGGAGAGAAGAGCCTCCAAAAGAGGAGGGACAATTACATTTTGGGGAATCATGACCCCCATAGCTAGTTAATGTGGCGTCCACTTTATGGAGAGACAGCTGAGGGAGAGATGTTTATAAATAGTTAGCGGCTCAAGATGATGGAATTTCTCAAGGTGGATAGGGAACACCGGGCCAACTTTGTCCAGAAGATGGGGGATAACTTTCCCTACCCAATCCACGCTTCACGGTGATAACCGGTTGTGAATGTGGTATAATTGGATGATGAACGAAGTAGCCCATTGAAGGGCCATAGATGTTACCTCTCCAATATTGCCTTGGAAACACGGGTATCAAATCATTGGGGGAGACCCGGATGATGTCCCTGAGCTTGAACATGTGCACGAGTATGCCCAAGAGGAACCTGCTCAATTGATTTCCCATGATGAAGCCGGACCTTTGCAACGTCATCGTTAGCGTAGGCAAATGGAACCAACTAACAAATAGATGTACGAGTCAATGGGGCATTGAACCGGCATGTTGGAGGCCATGGTGTTTTCACATTTTGATGCCATGAATAGGCGTCTCAATGTCGTTGATGGTCATTTCGACACCGTCGACACAAACATGGCCATGATGTTTTCGATTATGCAACAATGGCAGCCCTGTCTTCCACACCCCCTCTCCAAGAGTAGTGGGTAAGCATCTCCTCAAATTCACTAATTCCCAAACATAGTCGTTGTATGACTTTAACTAAGTTTGGTGAGGGATGCACTATGGTGGATTTTAATGTTTTCTTTTTATTTTTCTTGCTTTTCTTTTCTTTTTTTTTGGCTTCGTAAGTCTTGCCATAAGGAATGATAAAAGAGAAAAAAAGTCTATGGAAAAGAAGGTGAAAAAAAGAGGAAGGATATTGATTATAAGATGATTGTAAAGAAAGAAGAGAGGTAGACAAAGTCTAATTTCGTAAAAGTGTGATTGAGAATGGTTGATGATAAGATTGATGAAGTATTTGACGATCACTGTTGTTATCCTAAATCTTAGTCACTTATCCTATATTTTCCTTACCATGTCCAAAGAGCCTACACTACAACAAAAAAAGACCTTTTTTTATTCTTAACGTATATTCATATGAAGTAGAGAAGAGATGAGATCTTGTGCAAGCTTATGGTAAACTTTTAAGCGTTATTTGATTTGAGAGTATATAGTTCTATCCTATACACTTAAGAGTTGAATAAATCATACATTTTCCATACATTTGTGAGAATCACAAATGCAAGGTGATATACAAGTTAGTAGATATTGTGCATTGTCTTTTTCTTTCTTGTTAATTTTTTATCTTGTGAACTTCAAAATCTTGTTTTAACTGAAGTGATGTTTTATGTTAAACCTTCAACATTCGATGTTCTTCCTTAGTGTTTCTTTTTCTTCGGTTAAGAATAAACAAATGCTTAAATTTGGGGGCTTGACATTCGATATTTTGGAGTTTTTAGTGATTAAATCTAAAACATTTTAAGTGGTTTTGATAATAGTTAGCCACATTTTAGTTTAATTCTGTATAAATTGATTGCTTCATGAGTTTGTTGAGTTACAAAGGAAATAAATGCCTACTGTTGAGATAAAAGACTAAGGAAGAAATAATGAAGCCTTTTGGACAAATATCTTGTCTCACACTGAAGTAGAGATGAAATAAGAAGCAGGAAATGTGTCATCTGAAACTAGATTTCGACTTCTGATCCAGCTGTTCATGGAAAACTATTTTGACCTACGAAAAAAATCTTTGTTTTTCCATGAAAATTTTCATGTAGCTATTACAAGATGTTGAGAAGTTTATGTCAAAATTTGTGGTCAATTCGAGTACGTATGGCTGTTTGGTCATTCTTACAAAAACACTGCCAGTTTGCCAAAACTGCACATAGATCGTTTGTGAAACAATCATTCCCACATGGACTGTTCCCGACATTGGCCAGGTGATTAGGTCAGATTACGACCATCCGATCCGGTTGAATGTTAAGGAAAACATGATATTGGGAATGGAAGAGGTGGGATGTAGTCCGGAAAGTTGAATAGACTCTTTGGATCTCTTGCTGGGCTCAGTGGTGCTTTAGTGCGTGATATTCCCTTACCTGGTGCAACAACGACTTTTTCATGTGTCCCTTCTTTGGTTCCCTCAACTGGTGGACTATCTAAAATCTTTTGGGACTCCAATGGTTGTGGAGAACTTAGCTCCCTTCCACTCCTTAGCTTGATTGCATTGCATTTCTTTTTACCCTTTGGATCAGGTACAGTGTCATTTGGTAGAGGACCAGAAGCTCTTACGTGCGAAGCCTGAGCCAATTGCCCGACTTGCATCTCTATGTTCCTTATGGACGCATCAATCTAGCCAAACTTTTCCGTGGTCATCTGTTTAAAATGTTCATTCTCTTTTTGACTCTTCGTCATGAATGAGAAAATTTGACCCAATTGATCTTCCAAGGTTGGCTTTCTTGTATCAACACCTGAAGGGGGCTTGTTATGACCTTGCTAATTCCATCCACCTTGTTGTGCCCTCTAGTTGTTTTGATTATTATACTGTTGTCCTTGGTTGAAACCTTGTCTATTGCTACCAATATAGTTGATACCTACCACTCCTTGCTGAATAAGAGAGCACTGATCATAATGGTGATGATTATGCCAGATTATGGCCATTCGATCCGGTTGAAAGTTAAGGAAAACATGATATAATTCATACGAAAGGTATATATTTTGCACAGGAAGACAAGAAATGTTGAGAGTTCGGCTTGAATTAAGCAAGGGCAGGTGGTGGAAGTTGAAGATTGAAGTCACAAGCATGAAAAACAAGTAAGTTGTCCACGTGACGCGTCAAGGAAGGCATGATCATGTACGTAGATGCTTTGAGAAGATTATACCTAAGGAAGCTAGTTTAGGAATAGAATAAGGATTGTGAGGGCGCGGGCACGGGAAAATATCTCGCACATACCCTAAGCAGTAGGTATATAAATGAGAGGAGAGACAAAATAAAGAGAGTTCGGTTCCACAAGTTCGCACACCGCAAAATAATCCTAAGTGTTGGAGTTCTTAGAGAGAAAGATGGAGAAGACGTAGAGAGTTGCTATTGAGTTTCCTGGAGAACAACCTCATTCCTCAGTTTTACCCAGCTCTGATACTTAGCCTCAGATCCTTAAGCCTTTCCGTTTCCATTACTTGTGAATAAGTTGAACATTT